>JAOBYG010082769.1:0-11485 GCA_025403545.1 Epizoanthus stellaris
TGACTACAGAAACTTGTGCTTCATAGATACAGGCAAAACATGGACTCCCCTATCTGGACGCACTTTCAGATCCTAAAGTAAAATAAATAGGTCTGCTACTGGCATTGCAACTTTTACATGAGGGACTATAATTATAATTTTTTTAAATTTTGTTATAATAAACAACAAATATAAACAAATTATAAATAAATACTCACAGCAACAATTTACAGAAGAGTTCCCCAATATTCTGTTTGGTTGTTTTCGCTATCCTAGGGCATAAGGGAAGGCAACACACAAACAGTGGTTTTCCATTTATGTTATATAAATAAAAGTGAATAACTCGTGTTAATTATTGGCAGTACATTTAGAAAAGATGATGAAGTAGTACATTTGCAAGCAAAATCATTGTTACTCTTATCCTCCTCACTTTTGGATTATTCTTCCTCTGATTCCACTTCATCTTCATCACTAGACAGTTAGTCTGTGTCTCTCTGTTGTGTCGTTAGCAGTGACACTGAATATCCTTTAGTTTATCAGGCTTTTGACCAATAATATTCAAGCCATACTCTTTCAGATGAGTCACATTCTCTTACTCAAAACTTTTCCACCTTATCACTCTCAGTGAGGGCGTCCCACTGGAATTCCTTGTAAGTCCGTTCCTCCGCTTGCCTCGTCTCCTCAGCTGCTCTTGTTCTAATAACTCTCCAATGACAATAACATTCAGATGATTAATAATATGTTTCTCATCGACATTATATTTTGAACAGAAGCTCTTAATGGTATCTTGATCGTTAGTACTGTAAGAATGTTCTTCATGCAAGTCCTTCACTCATTTAGTGTCCTGTCTGTCAATTTGGTCTGATAGACATCCATGAAATGTCTAGGATTGTTTGGGACTGACACAAGATGCGGAATTCTCTGTTTCTGGTGCCATCCATCTATTGTTGGAACACCAGGAACAGAGATTGGAACTCTTCTCTCCTGACTCTTTGCAGGTATCTAATAAAAACAGTCTCTAAAAGTCTTAAACAGAGTTTCCTGGGCATCTAAAATGTATTGGGAAAAAAAACCCACCATGGCCTAATTTTCACTGTCAAATCTCCCACAGATGCCCGGCCTTCGTACCCCCCTCACCCTGCAGCTTAACATTGATAGGTGCATAAATTTATTATACTGTTACATGTATTACCAAGATGCGTTGTTTCTACATCAAATATCACATGGACAGAGGTGCTTGTGTTGATAGATCTCAGAGTGACTGGGCTTGGCGGTATGGTAGGTGGTGGTATCTCAACAGTGTCACTGCAGTGCAACATCCCAACATCACTTTTGTATGTTGTCCCTTCCTTCACTTTTTTCTGTTGTAGGTGGTTTTGCCTTTGTTCTCTCAATTCTGTTCTCCTCTTTTTAAATACTACTGTTTGCTCCCTAAGCTTCCTTTTATTTGCCTTTCTGTGGACTGTAAGCTGTACTGTACATGCACAGTAGCAACTGGTGACATAAAAAGTGTTTAGACCTGCTCCAAGAATCTGCAGAAATTACAATTATATGAGTCAAAGTCATGAATACATTGAAACTGAATTGAAAAAAATATTTCTTTATTGTAGAAATCTACAAATTAATCTTTTAAAAACATCTGTCATATTATCTAAATTATTTCTGCTACCTCATATACTCCAAAGAAAATGGTACAGGTGCATGTAAGTTATTCTTCTGGGAGTACATAGGTGGAGATAAACAATCACCAAGTTTTGAAATTTTAACTTCTCTGAACTATTGGCATTTTCTGCAGTTCAAGAGTAATTTGTAAATAAATAATCTCAGAAACAGCAACCTAGAGCTATTGATAAATCATTGTTGAGAATATTGCAGGTATTTAGCCAAAAAATTAGCTAGTTTACAGAGTTTAGTTAGTTCGATATGCTAAATTTCCAGGGAAATTTTTGAGAAGATTATATATTATCTAGAGTTACAGGTCCAGCATTCTAAGCTGTTGCCCCACACATCTTTCTTGATGCACCCAAGCCAGGTCACCTTTAATCTTACACTAGCCCTCTCCTTCCCCCCTACCCTTCTGCATGAAGAAATTTGGAAATAAAAATATTTGTTTTACCTGAAAGACTGTTATAAGATCCTCCATTGCTGCGGTTCTGCCAAGCCATGTCATTACCTGTAGTCAGCTGCTTATTTGGTCGTTGCTGGCTGAAATGCACCCATCTGCAATGTCACTGGAAATGAATATTTTATTTCCATAATTAATTACACTTTTAAACCTGCCCCGTAATTTAGCTCTTCTAAGAAATTAGCATCAGTAACAAGAGTGTTTGTTCAACACTTGACCCCAGGAATCAAACCAATTTGTACAATGACATGTTGTACAGACCTTGCACGACTCGGAGTCTACTTGAGCTCTTTTACAGTGCTTCCGCAACTGCCCTTTTTGCCGCATTCTCGATTCCTTGCCCTGCCTCTCGCTCTCTTTGCTTTAAAGTTTTCTGGTGTATTTCGGGAGAATTGATGGCACCCAGAAAGTTGTTTACATGAGTTTCACTGATTCCTGCATGCAGCATTCCTACAAATCAAAATGCAAAGTACACACAAGTTGAAGCAGGGATGCTGAAATGCTGCATGCCAATAGTGTAGCAGTTTGCTCGCATAAAAGCAGGGATGCTGAAATGCTGCATGCCAATAGTGTAGCAGTTTGCTCGCATAAAGCTTGCCAAGACCATTATAACATTGCAAGAAATGTTTTTTAAGTGGCACTGCGATAGAAAATTGATTTTTCTTGTTTTGGCAAAAATGGATTGCCTTTGTCCATAAGATTATATATATGAAGTAAGAAATTAAAATAATGTCTTCTTGGCAGTGAATTTTTGGCTTGTTTCGGGGGAAACCGACTGTCCGCCATTAAAATAGCCGAGCTTTTTTGAGAGATTGGGACGAGCCACATGACGTCATTTAGTCAACACGCCAATTGTGAAATCTTCAAAATTGCACATGCGATCACGAAATATGTCTTTGAATCCATGAACACCCATTTCTCTTCAGCGATTTCTGCAGTTTTATGTCGCTTCTGAATTTCACTATACAAGAATAGGAAAGATAGGTAATTTCTTAAGTTATATGGCTGTTGTTTGAAATTTGTACATGGCCTGTAGTGAACAAAGTAACGATACTCAAACTGCAGTTTCACATTATTTCCAACTTTTTGCAGACTAGGATAGTAATGTTTAGGAAGTGTTTTAATTGCATGATGGTCTTTAGTGGGATGTGTGCAAGATATTTAGCAAGTTTCAATATTATTTTGTTGCTCACGTGCAATATACAGATATTGTTTATACGGGCATTATAATAATAATAATAATTAAATTTATAAACACTAAAAACTATAAATATGCGAAAGCGCTAATTATATATATCTAAAAGTAGTGCAAGGCTTTTTAAAAAGGTTAAAAATCACAGATTGGATGCAAAGTAGTTCTAAGACAAACATCAACCTGAAGTTTACTTGGAGTTTCAACTGACCATGATAGACAGAATATTTTCATTGCTTTTGGGAAGTTTATCTAGACTTCAAGCAAAGTAAAAGACATCAGAAGAACCAAAGAGTACGTAGTGGCAGGATATCGGTATCGGTAGTCAGACGCACCACGTGATGATTATAGAACTGATTGAATTTTACCTTCGCTAGCCGGTCCAATTTTAAAATCAAATCATCGCCAGATTGAAAGCAAATGCAGGCAACTAATGCAAAAAGAGATGAGGTATTTATAGAACCGATTTACCTTGACTATACCTGGAATTCCAAGTTGCCATCAAAATCAGAACAACTTGCTTCAAGCTGATCGAGCCAAATATATAACAAAACATTCACATTAGGTTTGGAATGGTTTGGTGAGGCATTTGTCCAATGGCTGCAGGATGGCAGTCAGTCCACCAGGGACGTCAACATTCTGGTGATGAAGGACCACAGACTACTCCCCTTGTGTTGTTTGGCTTGTTGCGAGGTTTGCCAAATGCTCGCACAGTCTATTTACACTTTGTCTGCCTCTTGGAGTTGCGTTTCAAAAATAGGTTGGCAATTTGGGGCATCTCTGCTTTAGATTCGCCGTGCTGCCTCATCCTGGTATGATGTTCCTTTTTACCGTGAGGACGTCTGTAGGCTTTAGAATTCTCTGCAAGCACATCAAAAATGGCTTTTTCAGATCCTCTGTCAATTAGAAAAGATCATTTTTTCTTTCCCTTTTGACTCAGTAGGGAGCTTACGAACTGATGACGACGACGACGTCTGGGACCATGAAGTACTGGGGATACGGCCGCGTGCCGGCCGCGTACTTTTGGCGCGAAAAGATGAGTTACAAATTTGTGAGCGACGACGACGACAGAGAACCAAAACAATGACTTATGTGATTGACGGCTAGCTCGATAGTTTTAAACTATTAAAAATACTAAAGCAGTAGCTGGCATACAACACACACCTGGACAGGAATGCCATCTTTTAGGACTGTAAGGGAACGTCTTCTTCTTGCGTTTGGCCTTGGAGAAATTAATGATGAGGAATATCTGCTCCTGAATGATCTTTACACATCCAGAAATCCAGATTTTCAATACTGGGAGTACGAACGATTTGATTTGGACACAATGAATGACGACGAATGTAAAGCTGAATTCCGTTTTATGAGAAAGGACATTTATCATTTGGCTGATGCACTCCAACTTCCAGAGGAGATTACAACCTACAATGGACTAGTTGTCCAGTCAGTGCCTGCCTTATGCATGCTTCTAAAGCGGTTTGCATACCCGTGCAGGTATGGTGACATGATTTTTCGATTCGCAAGACCAGTGCCTGAACTTAGCATCATCATAAACCACATGACTGATTTGATATATAATCAGTGGCATCATCTTATGACAACATTTAATCACGACCTTCTTTCTCCAGCTAATTTGCGAATGTACGCCAATGCAATTTTTCAGAGTGGCGCAGCCCTAGACAATTGTTGGGGATTTGTCGATGGGACAGTGCGTCCTGTATGCAAGCCAAACGAGAATCAAAGAATAGTATACAATGGGCACAAAAGGGTACATTCACTTAAATATCAATGTGTGGCACTTCCAACAGGCCTTATTGCAAATTTATTTGGCCCAGTTGAAGGAAAACGTCACGATAGCGGAATGCTTGCCTCTTCTGGCCTTTTAAATGATCTACAACGGCACTCGTATTCCCCAGCCGGATTACCCATGTGTATTTATGGTGACCTCGCCTACCCACTGCGTCTCCACTTGCAAGTTCCGTTCAGAGGCGCTGCACTTACACCACAGCAACAAGATTTTAATCGGTCTATGAGTGCCGCGAGGGTCTCAGTTGAGTGGGTTTTCGGAGACGTTGTCAACTATTTTAAGTTTCTCGATTACAAAAAGAACTTGAAAATTGGACTCAGTGCAGTAGGCAAAATGTATGTAGTCTGTGCCATCCTCCACAATGCACGTTGTTGTCTTTACAAAACAGTTACTTCCGAGTATTTTGATCTCGATCCACCCTCTTTGCAGCAGTACTTTATCTAGCCCTCGATACACCGGTTTTGAACTAAGAGCTGAACAACTATACACATGAGGTGTAGACAGAGAGAGGTTACTGGGTCACCCAGAGTACCCCACCCCACCTTCTTTAAAAGAAAAAAAGAAATATGAAATATGAAAATTAACTAGAAAAGTAAACACGAAAGAGGAAAGAGGAAAAAAAAAGAAGAGACAAGAAGAATTGGGAAAGTAAAATATTTTAGTCGTATATTGACATCAATTTAAAAAGCACGTAAACTGTGAGCTGAAATAGTTTGAAAGCATCTAAAGAAATTAATAGCAACAAGGTGGATAATTATGAAAAACGTCTTGGTTCAACCCGTTTGCCATTCTTTTCGATTAGCATAAGTTGAACTGAATTCCGTGAACTTACCAGTTAGCTATGCTAAAATTTTGGGGAAACGCGTATAGACTAATAATTGCCCCCCTCCCCTCCCACCAACTGACACACACACACACACACACACACACACACATGCACACACACACACACACTCAAGTATGTAAATTAATTTTGTGTTGCAAAACTCTTAATGTATTATTATTCTCGGTTAATCAAAGTTTATAGTTAATTTAAAAAAACAAAGAAGTGCATTCAAAACACAAGAAAATATTTTAATTAAATATTACTGGCTTAACATAATACATTTTTCAAAACTGTTTCCAGGAGTATTATACATGGTATTAAATATGCCCATTCTATATTCAAAAATCCTTGTTAATACGCGCTATACGCCATTGACATTGTACAAATGTTTGTATTGAAGCACAAGTTTGCTTCAAATAGAAATATTTTAATTCAACAATGTGTCAGAAAGTGAATAGCGGTGGAGAAAAATGTTTATAAACCAAATCACGCACGCGTGCAGTGTGTAGAAAAACTAAAAGTATCTTGCCAAGTGAAGAGTTGGATCAAACAAGAAACTTCTACACATATTGTGTCTGTTTCAATCATGAGCAATAAACTAATAATTTCTTGATACCATGAAAAGTTAGTGTCCTTTCTTCAGGATTTCCATCAATGCTGCCGTTTGCATTTGTTGTTGCTGTTGAAACATCTGGCACATCTTAGTGAACTGATCCTGCTGTAGTTTAACCTGGTCTTGAAATTGCTTTCCCATGTTTTGTTGTTGTTGGTACATATGCCTTTGCTGAGCTGCAGCATTTTCTTCCTGCTTTTCCTTCAATTCTAACTCGGATTTCCTCATTTCAAATTCTTTTGCTGATTTTTCCCTTAAGTAATCAAGTGTGTCACTGGGATTTGTTTTCTTCTTTTTCTTCGGCACATCATCACTCGATCTTTTTGTGGTCTCGCCTAATCTCTCCATTGCTTTGTTTCGGATATCTACTGCTAAAGCCTGGTCTTTTTGAATTTTATTCTGCTTCTCATCAGATTCTGTTTCAGCTGCTTGTGCCTTCTCAGTGAATTCCTCTAAAATGTTGTCAATCTCGGTCGGGGGTTCCGGAGAAATACCTGACGCTTGTTTCTCAAGTCTCTCTTTTTTCTTGTATTCTCTCTCGAGTAGCTTTATTCTGTCTCGAATTCCGCGAGAGGTCACGTCAAAATGTGGATCAGCCAACTGATTGAGACTCTCTGCTACTCTGTCTAAGCATTGTCCTCTCTCCCGGCTTCCAGGTTTGTAACTCCATAATTCAAACAGAAGAATTTCTCGTCCCAACAACACATCATGCCGGAGTGTCCACTTCATTTGTGGCATTCTAAATGAAAACAACAGCAATAAATATAAAATCAGAATTATGAAATGCTAGCTATATTGCTATATAACACAAGAAAGTGTTCCTTATAAAGCAATTTATGCTCATCAAGAGATATAAAAGAGCACCTGCTAAAAACGACTCCGACTAGCGATATATACAATTCAAAAATTCAGCTATTTCTCTCTGTGCATTCTTCATTTTGATTCACTTGGTTTTGGGTTCGTCTCCGCCATCTCTCGGTCGAGTTTCGTTTTAGAAGTCGTAAGACTTTTGCTCCAAAAAGCTCGAGTCGAGCTGTGAAAAATTTGTTAAATAGAACAAATTACTTACCTGAACCTCTAAATCCACTATTAAATGGTATATTGAACTGAATTAATTAGAAATAATCTCGAAAATGTAATCTTGTTGTTGTTGTTGAAAATCTCACGTCTTCACCGGAACGTCAAAACCTGTGTTTTTCGGTCGTCGTGACTCGCAAGACAACCTCCAGTTTGGCGCGAACACATTTTTTCCGCGCGAACTTGCAATAATTTACGTCATTTCCGGTCCCAGACGTCGTCGTCGGTTCGTAAGCTCCCTACTATTTCCACTTCTTGACCAAATAAACCAAGGCCATCGCATGAATTAGTAAATTATGTAAATGTGTTTACAATTATAAATAATTGAAGTATCGATCACTTGTTATCAACCAGTTGCTCTAGCCACATTCAACTTTTTGTTGTAATTAGCCTCAAAATTGGCGAAAATAAGAAAGGGGTTGATGCATCCCCTCCCCTCCCCTCCCCTCCCCTTCTCAGAGGAAAAGTGTGAGAATGCCACCGGAGAGAGAGAGGGCAGTATATCTCGCCATTCGCTATGTTACAGAGAGAACCTATTAAATATACTATGTTTGTGTAGATATCACATAAATAACTAAATGGTAGTGCTTATATAGCGCATCCCACGTAACGTTTCAATGCGCTTTACAATTATATACATGGCGCCAATGGCTGCCAGTTACAGTGTAGATGCAGGCCACAACACCGGGATAACTACTCTACTCTTATCGACGAGTGCGTGGGTTATTTTAAGTCCTCCGATAGAACGTCGAGAGACTAGACCAATGGCTTGACGTCCCTGTCCACGGACGGTGTGGCAAAATAGATTCGCACAAATATAAAACCTTCGGTAAGGCCGGGGATTGAACCCGGGAACTTCGGGTCGCAGTCAGAGAACTAACCGACTGAGCCAACCACGCTTACACATGAAACATAGTTATGCTAATATATTTACTGATATCTCAAAACCTGTATATAAGCTATTGTTGTTGTTGTGAAATATAAATTACACTGTCCTACTTATCCTAGGAAAATGTCTGTTCGTAAGAATGGTCAACATATATGTACTTGTAGTTCCACTGAACGCCACGTGCTTCAGTTTACCTCAGGATGAAGTCGTTAAACATCTTCTTTGCGTGTGGGAAGTGCCATCACGGAACGTATTTGCCTGGCACTCACACACAAATACAAACAGTCACATATAATGTCGAACCTTTTCTTTGGTGTAATAGATATAAACTATAAATAATTTATCGTGTGACATAATTATTCCAATATTCTAAGTCGACTCCCGTACAAGTTGTTGTCATGAATGTGATAAATGATATTCCAAAATTGTACACGTATAATAGAAGCATTGGCATATGTTCAGTTGTGAGTTGAAACTCAGGAAACCTAAGATTTCTGATATTGCTGTTCCGTCGTTCTTTTATGAAGTGTAATTGATTGTAATTTATAATATTAACAAATAAAGAACAAAACAGTCAATATAATTCGGAATGAATATAAGTATTATATTAATGTAGCGTAACGAAAGAAATAACTTGTTAAACATTTGAAGCATGAGTACACCACCTTGCTAATGCGAATTTTCTCTCGTCCCAGTTCACAATTATTGAGACAAAATGTAGCCGTGCAACATCATTTTGCCACTTCTGTGAACTGGAACTAGAGAACATTAGCGTTCATCACAACGGTATCGAAAAGAAAAGTTATATGACGTTAACATCAGCATAAGTACGTGTTGGTGAATCCAGGTTTCCTGTTGTTTCACTGATATATGTCTTCAACGTAACAAGGAGTGTGCTTTGGATGATACGAAGGCCGAAGCTAAGTAGTTCGAATCTCATTAATTTTATATTACTAATATAAATAAATGAAAAGCGATCTTATAAGACTCTGATGAAAAATTTGATTGCCAGAATTTGCTATATTTCGATTCCAACTTTAGCTATAGGACAATTTTCATTTTAACATTGAATATTTTTTTCAGGTTCTCAGTAACGTGCCGTTCAACCGTATTTGGTGAAATGGATACACAACCCTAATAACTGCTAGAGTTGGTATATATGATGACGGGAAAGGAAAGTGTCAGCCAGCAAGCTACAAGCGTAACCGCCGAATTAACCATTCAAGACATAAGGGGGGTTTTTTGGATCCCCCAAGTATTTTCCAACCTAACTATTTTTTTCCTTTTGACCAATTATAAAACATTTTTAGCAACTGTAGCCGGATAACAAGCGCGTTGTTTAACGCTAATTAGATACCCGCAGCACTGATGATGTCATCGGAAACATTTATGCAAATTAGCTTTTGCTTTTAGAATTTTGAATTCGTTGAAAAAAAAATGGTTCTAAACTCCTAATTTTTTGTTTTCTTTTAGTACTTTCTTATTTGTAGCCACTGAAATGTTGTTTTCTTATTATATCTAGAAATATTATTGAAAGATGGCGGATTTGGTATTGAACATCTGTTTCCATAGAAACAATAATTAATTAATTAATTAATGATTGTTGTCATGGAAATTAATCAGTAGACTGTGGACTACTTGCATGCCAAATGGCATACTCTAATTCTTAACCATTTTGAAAATCATGGGCGTCCAAATAACCCCCTCGTTAAATAATAATAATAATACAATAAACAAATAAAATAAAAATAGGGAACAAAGCAGGAAAAACCCAGTGAGAAGCATTAAAGGTCCATTTTCAACCAAGATGCTTTGCGAGCGTTTGTTATTGTCTACATCGTATCAACATTACAATGCATCTTTATTGTCACATCCCAGATGAGATTTTATGCTCTTATTCATTGGACTAAGAAAACCGAATAACATTAGAACCTATTTTGAAACACGTTCAACATAACATTAGAACCTATTTTGAAACATGTTTTTTCGAATATTGACTTCTAAGTGGTAATGGTGGTAATTACCATTACCACCATTACCACTTAGAAGTCAATATTCGAAAATACAATTTTTCATCCTGAATTTATTGGGCCCCAAGAAATTCCATTATACCCGCAAAGCATCTTCGGCGTAAAGGTGTCTTTAACAAAGCCGTGACAAACATTGTAGCATAAAGTTATATTTATATCAAAATGCATCCTGGGGTTGTCCTTGTATAGTCAATGAAACAAAATGCATTTATTTATGTATAGTTATAAATCTTGGGCACTGAATTGCTCACTGTATTCCGTATAGATTGTTGTATTTCTGCACATCAGTGTAATTTAAGTTATGTACTACGAAGTACAATGTTTCTGCCAAAACTTTGTAGAAGGATCACTGAAATATTTCATATCCCTTGGTCGTTGTTATATTCCACCATTAAGCATGTGACGTACAAGTTGTGCAATTACCAGTATATAACTCAACAGAACTTACCCAATCATGCAATGTCTGAGAATGAACCCAATCAGGATTTCATATATTTTATAATTGTGTAACATCACTGGATGTCGAACAGGTTTTGGGCTGGTTTGCAGATGGACTTAACCGACAGTTGACACAATCGACATTAACTCTTTCAGCCCAAGATTCATTGCACATCAAATGCATTCTCGTTCCCAGAGCCTTGCTCGCTTTTCTGACAGTACCCACCTTATGTTATCCAGCGGTATTTGTACGCGATCAAATACCGCTAGATAGCATAACGTGGGCACTATTACAAGAGCAAGCAAGGCTCTGGAACGAGAATACAGTAAATGTCACGGCTATTTTAAGAATTTTTGCGATATATGAAAATCTCCATAAATCAAAGGAAATCTAAAAATAACAGGTTACTGTGGTAGAAAAACACAAAATAAATGATGATAAGCCATAAAGGAACATGGATGGTTAAAATTGGGGAAGATTAAAACGGATTACAAACTCCCAATTTAAT
>JAOBYG010082880.1:0-11483 GCA_025403545.1 Epizoanthus stellaris
GCCGGCTTTAGAGAACCTATCCTAGCCATTATTTATGAAAAGGTCAAGACGCGCATGAACATGTCTGCCTCTATAACTCGCCACATTCGTAGCCTGGAATAGGAGAACTGAGCAGTTCTATACCATTAGTAGTGGCCAGAACCAATTCCCATGGTTTAGAACTGACCGCTCGGGCCGGAAAGACTTGACTAATGGAAATGTTCTTCCTGAAATAAAACTTAAAAGTCAGGTTACAGTGGCTTCACCATTCCTCTATTTGCAGTATATATTACACGGTACAATAATTACAGAAATTTGTATTTCGCAATGTCATTATGCTCTAAAAATTATACCATTGCGAGACAAGTTGCGAAGGACAACGGCGCCTTTAGTATTTTTCGTGAAGAATAATTTTTGAAAAGCAGGAAACAGCTTGACCAATCTATAAATAAAAGTGTAACCCTATTGTTATCACTGGAGTCTGTGAGGCGGGAAGGTAGGAGGACTTCACTTCAGCGGATTCCGCCAAACAAAACAAATTCAAACTATCACAGCACGTCAACACTACTAATTTGAATGCCAAGATGTGCCGACGTAACTGATCAGACAATACGTACACTCGATTGTGAATTTCGTAACTCGCATATGATATAGTAGTGTTTAGTCGCAGGATTTCCTCAAACCATTTCCCAGACGCTTCGCTGGAGGTAAAGCACCGATCTTCAACGAGAAAGAAAGCTGTGTTTTGTGCCAGGTACTGTCTCATTAGGCCATGTAATATATTTATATTTGTCACAATGTGTGAAGTATGAAGTTTTCGACTTCTCTTTAGAATTTTAGGGAGGGCCACTGGGTTATCAGTATTTACAAATACTGTCGTGTGTTACCCTCAATAAATAAAGTCATCATATCATATCATAGTGAGTGAGTGAGTGAGTTGCAAGATGGTAGCAGGACATTTTCTTGCAGACTTGCTAGGCCAAGAATGGCTGAACTAGTCTAGTTGATTCAAAATAAATACAAATGAGGGATCTGAGATCGTACATGGCCGGACCAACCGGCCTAGGATTGTACATGGCTGTACCAAGGTTCACACGGTCATGAAAAAGTCATGGAAAGTCATGGAATTTGAAAATGCCTTTTCGAGGCCTGTAAACGTCATGGAATTTAGGAAAATGGCCCTAGATCAAGGAAAACTCATGGGACTTCAGAGTTTTGCCGAAATGTTTAAAAAATGTGTCAGAAAAATAGTTGAAAATGTTTGACACTTTCAGAGTGTGTGTTACTGTTGCACTGTGGGATTAAATTGGGGCACAGCAAAATGTAAACAAACTATATATTATTCACCTGCAAGGCTGCAATATATTTGTATGCCACACTTCTTTGTTCTTGTGCTGAATAGGCTCAAATAAAGTCAGAGGACAATTAATTTGAGGTTTTCTCAGGAAGAAAAAACCTGTGACGTAATAGTGAAATTCTTCCGCCATCACTGGACGTCTGTTCACCCTTTTCTGGTGTTGCCTATCCCTTGAATCATCACAGATGTAAATTTCTTTTGTCATGAAGTGACTGTCACTGTGTGGAAAAATAGAATCTTTGAAACCATTGAAACTCTCACAATTATGAAATAACGGACATGAGTTAATTATAGAAGTCATAAAAAAAATACCTATGGTTCCGGTAACCTGACCAACCCTAGATTTTTTCGCTGATCCTTAGTACTTTTTTTTGCCCAAAATTCAACTGTACACATGATTTTGGCGAGATCGTATTTTTCTTTCACGTTTTCAAAGGAAACAAAGCCATCTGACAGTGCATTAATCAAAGTAAAGCCTAACACGTTTAGTGCTGTATTATATTTGTGCAATTAGTGCACATCTTTGTTTCCAGATCTAATAGAGTTGGAAAAAAATATATAAAATAAAAATTTAGTACCGACCTACCGATCCTAAATACTTTAGACATGTTACCGGAATCACAGTATTTTCTCTGTTTGACCTAAAGGAGTGTAAGAGTATTAGATCTAACATTTTATATGTATAACTGATAAACAATAAATAATTTGAATTTTACAAATACACTTGCATTGAGTTTGCATTTAAGCTTAGACAAGTAATGATGTAGGATTTTGAATGTTTCAAAAGCTAGATAAAAATGTATCTGCTAAGATTAGACGTAAAGTTCTATGATTCAGCTTCTTGAAAGGCGTTAGGGCGTTCCATTACGAATGTCCTATTGTAAAATTCGTGAAAATGCTTTACAACTTTAACTCAATGCACTGTTACCTCTACCGTATCCAATTAATAATACATTGCATAGTTTCAGCCTATTTTAACTCTGTTAATTTATTTTATTTCAGCGGATTTGACTTTATTGTATTTTGCAATTTTCATTAACACTATTTATCCTGTCTCATATTAAAGATCCGTGTTTTGCACCACTTGGAATGCAAGATGGGCGAATTGGTAAGCAGCACTTGAGGGCTTCATCTATGTATGACGTTCACCATGGCCCTTGGAGGGCACGACTTCAGCACAGAAACAGTGGAGGAAGAGGTGCGTGGATGTCAAGATACAACAACCCTAGACAGTGGATACAGGTGGATATAGGAACAATGGCGCTAGTGAAGGGGATCGCTACCCAGGGACGATACGAGGCAAACCAGTGGGTGAAGAGTTATACACTTGCATACAGCAGAGATGGTAATAACTTCTATCCGTACAAGGAGGGAAGAAGCACCAAGGTAGATACTACAAGCAATCATGTCGTGTATTATATCGTGCCAGCATGATATAACAGACCATTGTGTTATAACAAACCACCATGATGTAACATATTATTGTGGTATAACAGACCATCATGATATAACAGACCACGTATAATGGCCATGGAGTTACACAGGCTATAAAGTTACATATAAGGCCATCATATAAGATACCGTTGTGCTATAACAGACCATGTTAGTACATGGTAGATTGGCAAAACATGTGTAATAATCATGATATAAGAACATCGTGTTTCATCACACCGTAACTTTTATCATATGGTCATAATATGACAGACTATCGTGATATACTGTAACAGGCATAACAATATATGTACAACAGGTCATCATGTTATAATAGTTAATAACAATACATGTATGACAAACCATCATGTTATCATAGGCAATTATGTTAACACAACGTCCATCCTGTATTATCATGCCATCTTGTACAGACATTCATGCTCTAAGGGACCAATATCTCATAAAAACTATTGTTTAAGACTAATCTTTTAACCGATCTTTATGACAAAACAAATCCGCCATATTATAACAGAACATTATCATATAGCAGACCACAACTATATATGTAAGAAAGATCAAACTATCATGTTATATTAGACTAAGATGAAGACCGAGACTAAGCTTTACTGTAGTTGTATTTGTAGCTGTAGTAAACTGATAACACTTTTTGTGCAGCTCTTCCAAGGAAACCAAGAGAGACACTTAGTGGTAACTCACAAGTTACTGCGCCCATTTAAAGCTCGCTATGTCCGTTGTTATCCCAAGACGTGGTATAGTCGTATTTCCATGAGACTTGAGCTCTATGGATGCCAACTAGGTAAGTTCGTTTAGAGGAATGGCTGTTATGTGCGAGTCAAGATATTTTCTTACTAAGTTGTGAAAAGTCATAAGATCTACAAACACTAGTCAAGATAATATTTTATAACAACAATCTTTTTAAATTGTACGTGTGTTGTAGATATAATCTCATACATACTTTGTGTTAATGTTAATGCTATCTTTTGCTTTCCTTTTGCTTTTTGCAAAGGATTTGCACTCCACTTGCTTTCCTATGGAACATCTATTGTGGTAACTTAATTTTTATCTGTGAAGCTACTCAATGAAGATGGAAAGGAGTTATACAAATTATTTCAACTCACTCAGTCTGAAGGTTGCTATTAGTATTTTGATATTTTTTTAGAAAAATTTATTGGTAATATGTACTTTTTCAGAGCTTACATTAGAATGATCACAATTTGTGTTTTGCCAATATATTGAGAAAGTTATCAAATCTCGCTCAGTTTTGAAAGGTACTCTCAGGACTCTAAGGGTTAATATTGTTCATGGAGAGCTTTCATTTGAATGGACACACGTTATGTTTACCCATGTGTTGAGAAGTTATGATATCTCACTCAGTTTTGAAAGGCACTCCCAGAACTCAAAGGGTTAATAGTACTCATCAAGAGCTTTCATTTTAATGGTCACACTTTGTGTTTTACCTATGGTTGCGAAGTTATGACATCTCACTCAGTTTTGAAAGGCACTCTCAGGACTCGAAGGGTTAATAGTCATTAAAAGCTTTCATTTTAATGGACACACTTTTTGTTCGTGACAATGTGTTGAAATGATATATATCATCTTGCTGCATTTAAAAGGCACTCTGAAGACTCAAGGGGTTAACAATACACAAGTTGAAAGGCAATCTATTTGTGTTATTTTTAGGTGCTATGTGTAACAGACCATTGGGAATGAGAAACAACGGAATTAAAAACTGGCAAGTCACAGCATCATCAAACATTAACAAATTCCAAGATGCTAGACTTGCAAGACTTCATGCCAAAGTCAGTGGACGGTATCTCGGCGCTTGGCGTGCTGGCTACAACAACCATTACCAGTGGCTGAAGGTTTACTTTGGCCGTCCAACGCAGGTGGTGCGGGTTTCTACTCAGGGCTCACCAAGACAAAGACAGTGGGTCACAAGCTACTATCTGACATTCAGTACAGATGGGGTCCACTATGCTATCTATAAGAAGAAGAGTGTGATGAAGGTATTACTTTCCAAGTATTATGTGCCAAGTACCTTACACCTTAAGACAGGGAACAGATATTCATAAACTGATAATAATAGGATAATATGTATCCAGTTTACGCTAATAAATCAAATTCCATTCAAGGTAAAGCTTTCCACTACCTAATAACCCCGAAAACTGCAGCTTCCTGACAAACTAGTTCTAATTGAGCTTGCATCTCTTATGTAATTCACAATCGCATTCCTCAGTTTGTAACGTTGAAACTGAGAGGTGTTCATTAATGTATTGCTGATAATATCGTACAGGTATTCCAAGCTAATCGTGACAGCAGCACAGTTGTCTCTCATCCGTTGGTACATGCTATCCGTGGTCAATATGTCAAACTTCATCCACGTGGCTGGTACAGGTATATCTCCTTGCGAGTGGAATTCTATGGCTGCCATATAGGTACGTACAAGATACATTAAACTGTAGCTCCAGATCTCTAGATGGACAAACACAAACTCCGAACAAGACTAGACATCCAATAAAGTGAAAACAAGAGACAGTGAAAAGATTTAGTATTGCTTTGACTAATATAATCTGCAGAGTTGCCACGGGTCAGGAAAAGCCAGGGGAAAATAATTTTTTCAAGATCAGGGAAGAATTTTGGATCAAATCAAAGTCAGGAAATTTTATTTTGGTTGCCAAATTGCGATTTAGATGGGACATCCTCCCGTTTGTTTGAAAACAATGCGGGAATACCCCGGAAGTTCGTGTCATACATAGGCGCTGAAAATATATCCACACAACCACATCATGCATGGTCGATTAACACTGTTTTGTGGCCAAGGAAAGTCAGGGAAAAGTTGAACCTGACTTTCATTATATTTCTTTTTACAGTTTTGTACAGTGCTTTGAGTAACTTGTATATATATATATATATTTAATTGAATACTGTTACAGAATAAGAAATTGATAAGATTGTTATTGTAGAAACTGAAGGAAAGAAGACAGTAACCGACTACTAGCAAGACTTCCACGGGACATTCTCTTTCATTCAATAATTTCATCCGAATTTGATATTCTCATTTTCTTAGAACGTAGTCATTTATTTAACTCCTTTTCCGCAGCTGCCCGCAAGCTGTCAATTGGTGTTGAGGATCGTAGAGTTCTTGGAGGTGAATTGTCTGCCAGCAGCTCTCGCAACTATGCCCATGGCCCAGACCGTGCTCGCCTTAACCAACCGACTAGAAGTGGCCGTGTTGGAGCCTGGTGTGCACGCACTAATGATGGTAGACAGTGGCTCGAGATCAATCTTAAGGGAGTTGGCATCGTCTCAGGCATCCAAACACAGGGGAGATATGATGCAGCCCAGTGGGTTAAGTCATACAGATTGAGCTACACAAAGGGATATCGATTCCTTAACTACAAGGAACATGGCAGGGTTAAGGTAAATATTGGCTATTAGTAGTAATTCTTGTTTACTAGTTACTGTTCATTTTTACTTAAAGCTGCAGTTCAGATTTTAGGACCAACACTGGGATCCCTGAGTGCTGATTTAATTATGGCCACACTTTTGTGTAAATTCAGTACTGTGCATTTCAACATTTAATATTTCATAGGCCAGGAGACTTAATGTATCCGAGTTAGTTCTTAGATCGCAGTACTTGTGTCCTCTGCATCCTGGTCTATTGAGTAATACTGTGCTTTTGTTTTCCCAATGCAGATCTTTGCAGGAAACTTCGACCGGCAGACTGTTGTTACCCACTGGTTTATCCGACCGATACGAGCAAGTAAGGTCAGAGTTCATCCCTTGAAGTGGCAGAGTTGGACTTCAATGAGAGTTGAGCTAATGGGAATCAAACGTGGTGAGTACTAACGTGAATATGTTGTGCATATTACACTGAGGCTACATTTGTACGGTACTGGATTAATTTGGATCTGTATAAAGAAATTCTACGATTATAATTGGGTCTTTCAGCTACACTAAAGCCGATCAAAGTCTTGACATGATGCTGGCATTATTTTGCCTGGTACAGGTACAGTGAAACACATATATAACAAATCCCCATTTAACAAAGTCCCCGATATAACGAACTTGTTTTTTTCAGCCCAGCAAAATTACAGTTGTTTGTGTGGATTAATATAAAACCCCAGTTTAACGAAACCCGTTATAATGAAAACCCTGATATAACGAACCAAATTTTGAGTTCCGAATGTGAAATTTACCACAATAGCCAGGACTTAAGTTTCGTTTATTTTCTTGGTGAACATAGATATTAAACGAATGTTCACAGTGTGATAGTTTATGGTATTGCCACTTTTTCAATATTATCTGGCTCAACGTTAAGACATGTCAAACACTGCCCACATTTGTTCACTACACTTTTAATTTTATACAAACTTCTATATACGATTTTTTTACGATTTTTCTGGAAATTCGTTATATCGGGGTGTCGTTTATCACAAACCCCCGATATAACATTAATGAAACAATTCATCCGGGCCCTTGACACTTCGTCATATCAGAGTTTCACAGTACAAGACTGACTGTACCTACCTTATAGGCAGTCTAAAATTAACTTGGATGTCGGGGACAATGTCAGTGAGATTTTGCACAGAATAAAGTGGTCTGTTAGCATGTAAACGTAGCCTGAGGCGGACATTGTGTTAGTCAGATGAGGTTGGAATGCCACTGTTTTATTCGTTATTATTATTTCTTGATTTGATGAACGCTTTTGATGAGACAGCACTTGACTTTTGCATTATTAGATGCCAGTTGTTTTATAATTGACTTAGAATCGCTCTATGAAAGAGTTCTAATGAACCAATAATTATGTGATTAGTTAATTAATAAATTCATTCATTCATTCATTCATTAATCACTGCGTTGTATTTGGTTCATAACACAAGAATGTTTTAGAAAGCACTTGGTTTCTCTTGTTAACATCATTATTCTAACAATCAGGTGGATACTGTAACAAGGCACTCGGACTGCAGACTGGTAAAATGCCCAACAAGGCAATTACTGCCTCCTCAGAGGCCAATAACAGACATGCGGCTTATCTAGCACGACTTCATCGCACATTTCCCAGAGGCTGGGCATCAGCATGGTGTGCTCGGTACAATAACCATAACCAATGGATTCAGGTGAAACTGGGCCGTGCAACCAAAGTCACAAAGATTGTGACCCAGGGCAGAGGGGATTATAACCAGTGGGTTACAAGTTATTGGGTTGGTTACAGTCAAGGTGGAATTCACTTTGCCAAGGTCGTCGATTATTATAATAATGTTAAGGTAAGTCATACTGTATCAGTAAAGTATTTTGTGAGGGACATCTTTTCAGGACTAAACCCTAGTCACAAATACCATATGGTTATATTTCTAATGATGAATAGGGTTTCGTATCAGGTTCTAGTGTTATGGTTGTTAGGGTTAGGTTCAGGATCAATGTTTGGGTGGGACTGGTGTATTCCTGAGATAACATAGTCTCTTGATTTGTTACCATTTGCGACAAAATTGTTTTCGTACTTTTCACCTCAGAGTTTGTCTCATGACTACTCAGGCCTCTGTTGTTTGCTTGTTGTTCCTGACAGTGCAGAGTTAAAACGAAAAACCGCTAAATGTCAAGACTTTTTTCTATGTGAAATTCCCTGTGCTGAAACATTCATTTCACTGCATATAAAATCCTAAGCTTTACAGTGATCAATGCGGAACATTTGAAATTCTCTACATGTTTTTGACAGGCTTTGTGGACATTCTAGCCTGTATTGGTAGATATTCTTTTAATGTTAGGTTTGTTTGTACATTATTCTTATTTGTTTAATTTTATTGTAGTAACTTAAAATGCCATTAAACAAAAACTACAAATAGTGCTATCTCAGTCATTCATAAGTATATTATAATTATTATTACAAGCTCATCTTACATTATCAGTGTATTAACATAAACAGAAGCCTTGGAAATGTTAGTCAATTGTTAGTATCTTCTTTTAATCCTTGTCTATTTACAGACATTCACAGGCAATTCTGATAGAAGATCACTGAAGTCGCATGCTATCAACCCTCCAGCCCTGGCGTATTATATCCGAGTGTATCCAAGAGGCTGGCATTCACATATAGCCATGAGAATGGAGGTGTATGGCTGTGCATATGGTATGTAACCTTTGATTTCAAATTGTAGCCCTATCTGACAATAGTTTGGACAGAGGTTTATTTTGTGACATCGGTAAGAAGAAATGTTTGTTTTTGACTCCTGTAAATCCATTCCTGAATTTCCTGAACCACACTACTGACAGCTATATACATGTATAGTGCTGTTCTAGCAAGAAACAAGCAGAAGCTTTGCCCATTTATTGCCCAAATCATTACTCTAATTTAGACTTGTAGTACTTTCTATAGGTATCTTGTAAATAAACACAAAACTAATATGCTTTCACAGGAAGATCTCAATGGCTAACTCGTACAACTTACATAACTTAAACATTATTTCGCTTCATATTACAGTTGAACAGACAACAATGTGTATGTTCCTGAAACAAAATACAAATTAGTAATGTGTACAATTCAGCAATTGGTCTAGGAGGAATCACCCACGGTGTTAGCAAAGTTACTTAACAAACATTAATACAGAACATGTCGCATTTGTGCATGAATACACTTCCTATTAAAGTTGCTCACTTGAGAATAAAATATAAGAAACCGCTTATTTTTATATGTAATTCCACTTTGCTCTATTTAGCTGGAAACAAACGGGCCATTCCTTTATTTACCGCTTTGGGTTCACTTGTTACCAGTATGATACTTCTTGCAGTCCTTTCCCTCTGCAAATTATTTTTCGTTGTGAATATTTTTAATTATTTGTTTTCATTTACTACTGTCTACATATTTTATATCATTTCTATTTAATGTTTAATACACAGTAAGAAAGGATCAACTCAAATTACGATTAATCTAGCTAAGCTAACACATTTCATTGTCAGAAATAAATCTCCAGATTAGAGGCCGATTATTTAAATAGAGTCTAAATCCTTGCCAGTGGCTATCTATTGTTCGAAACACTTTTGAACAAAAGATAGCCATTGGCTCAAATTCAGACTTCGTTTAAATAATCGGCCCTACGTGTTTAATTTTGTGATGATGTCTATTCACTGGTAGCTTTTGAGTGTTGAAACATTTTAATATTTTTGCAGTTATAGCAACTGGTTATGTTTCACTACGAAAATGTATGGTACGACTGCAAGAATACTCTCTAGTTTTACCTATTTGTATTGTGTGAACAGCTATCAGTTCCATTGGCAAAAGGGAGATATTTAAATAAGCAAGAAATCCTGGTTATCTGGATAAGCTATGTTGTGTTGTGCTGAGTTCGAGATGAAACAGTTATATAACTCTTGGCTTCCTCTAATGGAAAACTGTTGCTTTCACATTCTGCTTCACGTATATAACAAATACAATATAATGTTGCAATACGGTGACCTGTTGTTTTGTGAACTGTCCACAGACAAAAACGACATGCCACTTGGTTTGGAAGATGGACGTATCCATAATGGCATGTTCCGTGCCTCATCTTATTACAACTATTACTGTGAGGCAAGAAATGGACGGCTCAACCAACGTCGTGCAGGTAGTAATGGAGGCGCATGGTGTGCGAAACGAAGCGATAGAAAACAATGGTTCCAAGTGGACTTTGGAGCTCTGACTAGGTTCACCCGAGTAGCCACTCAAGGGCGTCAGAATTCCCATCAGTGGGTCACTAGTTATACTGTAAGCTACAGCAGAAATGGCTGGAACTTCATGGCATACAAAGAAAATCGCATTGTTAGGGTAATGAACTTTCGTTTTTCGTGTTGTAATTTTGTGAAATGGGCCTTAGAAAGTTTGGACAATGTGTTCTATATAAGTTACGTACTATTACTAATATCAGTGTAGGAATTGCCTTTTGATTTGTTACATTTGTCATAACTTCAATATAACCATTATTATTCATATTATAATTATTTATTATTATAATTCTTACTAATTGTTAATATTGCCAGTGTTCTTATAATGCATGTTGTCTACATGAATCAATTCTTTGTAGAATTGAAGGTAGAACTTGTTTCCTTATGCTAACCTACGAGCAGCCCAAACTAATAACTCAAGCTTTAGTGATTTAGCCATCTTGAAATTTGTTGCTATTTGTAAGACTTTGAGTGGGAATAAATGACGGTTCCGTAAATACTAGATAATTGATGTTGATGTGATTAACAAAACCTGCTTACTCCAGGTATCTTCTGGCTAATGTTGGTATTGTTGAAAAACATGAAAAGTAGCCAAAATTGGACACAGCTACCGAGACAATGTTCTATTTTGTATAAACTTGAGATTCATTTCCTACTCCTACACTGAATAAACCACAACACATATATGCGGGTGACGGTCCTGTCAGCACACGCTCAGGCATTTAATGCAATTCAACTTAACAATGAATACACAAAATCAAACCAGTAATGAGCCCTGGGGCCAAGTTCAGTTCGTTCCCGCAATGTTCAACGTGACCAAGCCAGATACGAAAACCATTAAAACTCTATTGAACTGAGTAATACACTGTAATTGAAAGAGAAATTCTGGAACGTATTCCCCGACCTATGCAAAGCCACTACCCCCGAGGGATAAGGGTTGAAGGGAACGAAGTCTAAAGGGTGTCCACACAGCATAACATTGTAGAGTCAGATGATCATGATC
>JAOBYG010082991.1:0-11483 GCA_025403545.1 Epizoanthus stellaris
AGATATTTGATCAAATCATCGGAAATGTTTATAACAATACTTTACTAACTTTTTTCTGCCTGTTTGGAAGTCAAAGGGGGGTGCACAGTGCAAACTAGAGAGCCCCAGAATTCCTTTGGCGCTTGGTATTGCGCTTTGCAGATGTCAACCTTTTTTAAATAGCTGTATATATGCCACATATGTATATATCATATATATGGGGTACCATCATGTAAATACTTTAATACGCACAATATCCCATCAAAAATATTGTAAACTCTATTCAGACTGGGCTTCCTGTGGTCTCTCTAGCTGTAGCCTCCAGTGCAGATATATCTGCTGCGAAGGAAGTAAGGCGTTTATACTGGAGGCTATTCTAGCTGGGGGAGCAGAAAGTGCCTATAATTCCGAAACTATTGGAGACAGCGAAAAGAAAGTTAGTGGGCTGATTAACTAGTTCATCAACAATCTAATAGTAATTAGTGATTTCAGTTGTGACGTCACAAATCCGCAATTTATGGTCACCATCGTGGATTTTAGATGACGTCGGAAAAACGTCTTTATTGATTCAGACATGAACTTTAGTCAATCAAAAATTACCTAATCAAAGCAAAAAACGCCAATTTGAAACGCGAGATAATGACATTATGCAAAAAATAATAAAGTGTTGCTATCCCGTGTGGCCTCTCTCACAGGGTAAAATGTTGTTAGACCTGTCATTCAAAATAAATATGATTGCCATGAACATATGTTAAACATGGACACATATTTGACAAGTCAAAATGTTTCCCGATAAATTTTATGAAAAGTTAAGCCAAGCCAGAAACGTAAAGATTCTGATATAGGTTGACCAAATACTAATTCAAACATTTCACTTCGTTATCCATATTTATAAATTATCAACAAAATTAGTCAAAATGACTTTTAAAAATGGTGTTGACAATTTATATATCAGTCTTCCGGAATACGATTTTCAGAATAGATCAATATATTTCCTTTTATCATCCCCCCTTCCCCCACGGCCAAGCCTATTCATTCTCAAACATAATCCTAAATCGCTCCCAAAACAACTAGAACGCCTTCTATGCAGGTCAATTTTTACTTACCTAATGCTTGTTCTCCTGTTTGAATAATCTTTCTGAATTCAAGTAATGCAGACTCCCATGCTGATTTGCCTGGATGGCAGGCTCTGTCGTAGTGATCCGCTTTGGGATTTTTCTTTTCCAATCCTCTTCGTTCTTCTTCTTTTAGCCCTACTTCTTGTTTCATCCTTTGAACTTCTTTTTTCAATTTCTGCCTGATTGTCGAATCTCCACCATCACCGCCACCTGTAAGATATGTATTAAAAATAAATATTTGAAATGTTGTGAAGAATCGGTGGAATTAAAAGTGTACTTAAAAGTTTGGAATTAACCAACAAATGGATTTAAATTTAACTATCGGCAATATTTTTGGTCCTAAATTTTACCACCGTTTTCTATTCAGCTCCATCCTACAATACGAACGTGAAAATAAGCAAGATGTGAGGATAAAAAACGGATCACTTATAGGAAATATTTGTTAACTGATTATTAAGTTCGTCCAACAGGTTTTACAGCGCCAAACCGTGGACATAGGTAATTTACACAGCAATTTTGTTGCATAGTTTGTGGTTACCAATCAAATGTATACTCAATGGGTTCAACTATCGACAGTGCATGTGTGCGGAGTTTACCAGAAAACATTATGTCAATCATACGATTTTCTGTTTCGCTACTCGTAGCAACAAACCATGTAAAAACCTGTTGCATAAATTATTTAGTCATCGAGCATCGAACTGAAAGTATTGCTCGGAGACTAGTAAGGAAAACCCAATCAACCATTGTTGAGTATTGGGTTAAAAGGTTTAAATTTGTGGAAAATAAAAGGTGTGAAAAAATAGAAACAATTTGTACCTCCTTGACCTGAATGATGACCACCACTTCCACTTCCTCTTCCACTTCCACTTCCACTTCCTCTTCCACTTCCACTTCCACTTCCACTTCCACTTCCACTTCCACCACCACCACCTGCAGGTGGTTTAGTCCCACTGGTTCGCACAGGCTTGAATGACTTTGTTGCTGGTTGTTCTACCTTGGCATTACAACTAAAGAAGTTGGATGTCAGTGGCACTCTCTTGGGACGCCCAATTTTGAGGGGAACGTTGCTTGCCTTTGGTGTTAATGCCACTCCTCCATAGATTAGACAGCGTTTTTCTTCATCTTCTCCACAATGACTAACAGCGGGCACCCAACGACATCCATTGCTCAATGGAAGGCACTTCTTGGAATCTTTTTTTAGAGTGGTAACTGCTAACCCATATTTTCTTCGTTTTGTCTCATGTTCACCGATGACCTGCTCGCGGATCTTCTGGACAGATGGTACATTTTTTCTTGCCATTCGTTGTGCTATAACACTTGAATCACCAGAGCGCAACCAATGAGAAATTTCAGAGTCTGTTCCTGGAATTCCGGCGCTTCGCATCTGCTGAATGATGGCATCATTGACGTAAGGAACTTCGCGCTTTATATCATTGAGTGGTTTTCTGACGTCCTCTTGGTTTTTCTGCAGCAGTGATGAATGAATCCGGCGATACTCTACATCCATTTCCGCACTTTCTAGCCGTCTCTTCTGCATTAACAAATTTTCTTCAAAACTGTTAATAAAGCGTCCTAGCCACTGAGCTTTGCAAAGTTCCTTCAAGCGAAGAAATTCTGGAAAATGTTCTCCTATCTGATCGTAATGCTTAGTGAAGTCGGCAACGAATCTTCCTTCGGGACTGTCGGGTTCTGGGCCAAGGATGTCTTGATCTTCCAATTTGCCTTCCTTTGTGTGAAACATGGGCATGCAACGAACGGTCATTCCGACCTCTCCAAACAGCCACCTTATCGATGTCGCATTCTGTTGAACATCATATTCCATAGTATCAGCTTGTATCCACAATCTGTGTACTCGGGTGCGAGAGGGGCCACGATTCGGAATGGACAAAAGGGATTCCTTCAGCTTAGCAGGAAGATTTTTTAGCAAACCGTCTGAGGTAGGACGCTTCTGAAATGGTGGATATGACGAAATCTCAAACCCTGTGCTTAGCTGCTTCAGGAGGTAGTCAGTGTGGAACATAGAGTACAAGAATTGACTTCCTTCCAGTTCTTTCGGGCCAAATATCTGTTGATTGAAGGGATGATAATGTGTTTCTTGTGGACTTACTGCTTCCAGACTGAAAAAACATCCTGGCTGATCCACAGTTATTCCAGTGGCAATATCTTCCCAGCATAACAAATGCGGTTTTCCCTTTTCAACCAAAAGCGAGATGCTGAAGTCTTCTTTGTTGACTTCCAAACCAACAAGTCGATGGATACCACTTGAGGCAACAGGCCCCAAGAGTTGTTGGTTCTTAACAAACCAACCGTTTCTATCCAACTGAACTATGTTCGATTGGAGCAGATGTTGGACACCAGTCCACGTCCAGTCTTGTGAATCCAACAGCTCCGTCATGGCTGTCAGACGGAGGCCATTTCCAGTCGGATCTTGTAGCTGACACCGCTTGAGCCAGTGATTCTCATAAATTTGATAGCGTAGTATGGCTTCCGACATAGGTCTTAGCTGTGGAGGGATATCATCTTGAAGCTCCAGCAGATATTCACAGTGAATCTTTTGGGATATGATGTGCATAAGCACAGATTCCGTGGGAGAGATGATCGGCATTTTGTGCAGCGGACAAAGACGTCCAGCAGCAACCAGCAATTTCAGATGTACACGGAACACATCAGCATCTTCTTTACTACCAAACTGTGTCCTGGTACAAGCATAGAATTGAAGTCCCAACACCATCCTTGCCGTATAGTACTGCATGTATGGATGGATTCCGAACTCGTGGGCCAGTGCTGCAGCCACGTTGGTGAGGTGCATGATCATTTTCTTGCACTGATACTGTACTTTCATATCAGAGCTGGAAGATGATAGTTGTCTCGCAAACCACTGCGCAGAGGTAATCAGTGTGACCAAAATCTGACTGGGATGGCTAGATGCAGTTATGAGGTCATAATAGGAGAGTGCAGCCTCGATAGGAGACCATTTGTTGGCCTGGACAAGCTTCTTTACGGCCTCTTCGTACTTCTGAAACATCTTCATGTCGCAGCCATCCACGTGAAGATTTTCCCACATTCGCCTGTTTACATCTGGTGGTGCTAGAAGATCACCTGCGGTCAACTGGAGACATTGTAGAAAGTTGCCAATCTCAATTCCGTTTAACTCTTCTAAGGGCAGACTATATCTACCTTTCAAAACCTGACAGGTGAAATGGATAACATAGTCAGTAATACCAATGGTGCTTTCATTTGAGTTGAAGGAAAGATAGCCAGCCCAAAAAACATCGGCTATCTGATTCATTGCACTTGTAGGTTCCTGCTGCCTTAATCTGCCAGCGGCTTGGACAAGGCTCAGGAGCAGTTTACCACTGTGACTGTAGTTTTCTGGTGACTCTTTTGACAGCTCCTGCAAGCACACAGCCATGATGTGTTCCTCCTTGTTCTGGAGAAGGACGACCACCTTCAGCAAAGAACCCTCTCGTATGGCAGCAATTACTGCTGATAAATATCTGAACGCACTTTGTTTCACTACTCGCTCATGTTCCTGGATGCATTCCAATCGCTTCCTCATTGCTCTTACCTTCATGTCGTGGATACTAGTTTTGGACTTTGAGCTAGTTTGGTGATCATCAACTAGAAAATGTTCAATCCATTTAAGTGCATCCTCATACTTGTCTGCTTTTGCTAATAAATCGGAGCCATCCGCATCTTCAGCAATTTGCAGCAAGTATCCAGCTATCAAATAGTTAAGAATCCGTGCATGCTCCAGTGTCAACGTACTTGTGCTTACGACCTCCTTGCCGTAACAAATCATTCGTACATGTTCTTGACAATGGAACAGAGCCTGAGTGAGACCAACGACAGCCATTTCAGATGGATGCAGCTCATAGGATAACCTCCCCATGGCAAGTGTACTTTCTAAGTACTTCTTATCAGTTTCCAGTAAGGATCGACCATCTCTCAACCATCGTTCTGCCTCTTCTGATTTTAAGTAGGTCAGACATTCTCTGCAAACAGGCTTTAAATTGTAGGAACCACTTGCAGGAACCTTCCGTCTGTCCTTTAACAGGCAGTTGTTGCAACACACTTTGTTGCAAACAAAACAAACAGTAAACCGATTCTGAAATCGATACCAGAGAACTGTCGTTCTACACCGTTGGCAGTCTTTCCCAGATTGCCCCTGGTCATCATCGGACTTTTCAATCTCAACGTTAACAGTAGGAATTAACTTGCTCAGTTCCTTCACGAGTGAGTCATGAGAAGTTAACTTGGCACTTGCGGGGCATAGGAACTGATGGATCTGCTCCAATTCACTCTTGGATAGGCTTGATAGATCGTACATAGGCAAGCTGTTGCCTGAAGGTAATTGTTGTTCAACACTCTTCTTTGACTTACGGACAAGAGAGAGATGTAGGAGTTTTACAACGTCTGCTGCAGTGGGAGCAAATGTCGTTTGTCTGTCGACTGTGCTTGTTCCACTTGTAGGTTTGCAATTTCCAAGAATCTCGGTTACAAACTCTGGCAATGGGATATCTTTTGTTGAATGACGCTTCGGTTTTGGATTTGTTATCAACGGATATAATTTTAACAAATCAGTGGTGACGAACTCTTGAAGTACTTCTTTAAGCCTTTTGGCAAATGTTTCTTCAACAAGACCCCTCTTCCTCAATCTCGATTTCTTCCAATTGTTGTATTCTTGTGAAGCTGCATCAAATTTTTCAACTAGAGGATTTATGTGGCCAAATCCTTTCAGACATCTCGAGATAGTTTTCGTTCTGGTTCCATTGGATTTAGCGTTGGCGCAGATATTGCACACGAGGGGCAACAAATTCCAATTTCGTACACCACTGTCAATCAGATCTGCGTCGTGCTGTCGTCTCTTTTCAGGATTTAGGAGAACAATTTTGGCTTGTGTGAGATATTGAAAATCTCTTGTGGCCTGAGTCGTATCCGTTGGGTTTTTGTCTGGGTGTTTTTCCAATGCAAGCTGACGAAAGGCCTGGATAATTTCTTGACTTGATGCATCTTCAGATACACCTAACAACTGCGTCCGTGTAAAATGTAAAATAAACATAGACAATTAATGGTTATTTCATTCAGTAGAAACTGGAACAGTGAATATCAGCTTTTGAGGCTAGTTGTATTATTTTACAAAATATTTGTAGGCTGGTGTAACTTTTCTTATTTGTCAATAAACGATTTCCTAATATTATAGATATACTGCATCCGATGCTAGTTAAGCGTGTTACGCATGAGCAAGTTTTCCTTGACAATTTTCAATTTTTAATATTTTCATTTGCTCGTGTGGATGAACAACAAGTTTTCTTTGGCAATTTTTTCCTTTCAGTACAAGTTTTATTGCTCGTGTGAACGAATTAAACAAGTTTTCCTTGACACACTTTCTATTGTAGCAGTAACGCTCTTGTACAGCGGAGGTCAACAAAAACGGAGCACGTTTACTCTTTAAAGGACACATTGCCAGGGCCATTTTATCGAATAATAATAAAAATGTATTACTCTTGTATAGCGCCTAACCTATTAAAAATATTCTAAGGCGCTTTACAATAAAATTTCAAACTATTTCAAACGAATTTTTAAAAAAAGATGGCCACAAATTGCTTTCATTGAGATTTGGTACCTTCAAATAAGAAAACGAAATTACCAAATGAACGGAAAGAAAGGTAGATAAGTTATAGAAACGGCCATAATTATAGTAATCTTGACTTCTGAACACAGGGTATTGAAATCAAGTTTGAATTACATCCACATGTATTAGTGCCATCCCGCACATTAGCTAAAATTAGTTTGTTCTGTTTTGCATTTTAAAATACTGTTTAAATCACGGCCAATTGAGTTACGTATTTGGTGACAGTTGGCCATATATGTCACAGAAGTGATTATTCTGGCCTGACACTGTCGCTCTTACATAGCATGACTATGTAACATGCAATGTCTTGTAATTGCCAACTTCGTTTTGACAGAGTGGACTTCGCATGAGTGTCGAGAAAGTCATGTCTTGTCTTTATAATGCCTTTACTTTGTGATTCCATTGGTTCATCAATTTGCTTCCAGCGAATCACGAAGGGAAGCAATAACACTATTGTTTCTTAGCCAATCACGCTTCAGAGTAACGACAAGACATGTCATTACAAGACAACACGTACTTGCGCGCGTGCACTGCATTTTGGCGCCACAAGCTTGCAACGTGCGCCATTTTCCCGCCATTTTACAGGCACCTCATTGTCTGAGAGTACTGCTGAATTTAATAGTATTGTAATGTTTTAGCTTTGGGCTATTCGACACTCATGAGAAACTCGCTCTATTTAGTTTATGATAAATGCAATAGCTGAAATATAGATTGTATCGTGTAGGATTGTACTTCCAACTCGATCCATCCACGGCTAATACAGACCTGAGACTGGATAACGATAACTGCACGGTGAGCCTGAAGAGTCCTATCTACTCGTTTATTCTGGGCAATGTCAAACTCTCAACTGGGTGTCACTATTGGAGGATCCACGTGGATCAATTCAACAGCCCTAACCAGCTGTCAATTATTGGTGAGTTACTGTACCAGTAGAAATGTCCGGGTAGAGGGGGGCCGGGGGGGAGCCAGGGGAGATGCCTACATAGATTGGAATGCCCGGGTGGAAGAGAATGCCCGTGTAGAGGGAAAATACCCGGGTAGAGGGAAAATACCCGGGTAGAGGGAAAGTCTGGATTAGAGGGGGAATTTCAGAGTAAAGGTGGAGGAGATATTTGGGTACAGGGGAAAGCTCGAGTTAATTGGGGATCCCTGGGTAAATGGCAAAGGCATTGAGATGGCGAATGCTGGGGTGGCAAGTTTATCGGGGATTCACATGCCGGAGTTGTATGTAGCGGATGCCGCGATAGTGGGGAGAATGCCCTGGGCATGCCGTTTATAGGGAATACCGGGGTAGAGAGAGGTGTTACAGGAATGTACTGCTGCGGTAGGGTATTTCGAGCCTACTGTGTGGGATAGATGATTCAAAGTCCGGGATAAGCTATCGATTCAGTGTATGAGTTTAGTTTGGAACTTGGTCGTGTTTCTTGCACAAATTCAGGTCCTAAAAGCGGCAGTAAATTGGAAATACCGTAAAATTCCGAAAATAAGCCCCTCCCCCGAAAATAAACCCACTTCCAAAATAAGCTCCTCCCCCGAAAATAAACCCACTTCGAAAATAAGACCCCCAAATCTCTGACGCGACAATCCTTCCGATAATATGCCCACCCCGAATATATAAGCCCATGGGCTTATATTTCTATACTAATGCACTTAAAGTACGGTCATTTTCAAGACGAAAAATCCCCTCCAATAATAAGCCCACTCCGAGAATAAGCTCCCCCCCCCCAAAAAAAAAGTGCTTTGAAAAATATATCCCATGCCCATGGGCTTATTTTCGGAATTTTACGCGGGTATGCAGCCATTTGAAAAGTGTGGTTGATGTTTGCATGTTGGACTCCCATTTGGACTGAGTGGTTCAGATATTTCTCTTGACAAAGGAAAAGATTGAGATGGATATTTTGGTCCATACTATCGGGGATCACCTCCAACACGCCATTCAGGTTGCTCAATAAAACACTTGTATTCCAGGTGTAGGAATCGCTCGTGGCATAATCGAGGATCCCATCCTTGGTGAAGACTCTGATTCATTCGCTGTACAAATCAACGAGCACCCCAGCACAGCGTGTACAAACACCAAGAACAGAATACAAATCAGAAGAGACTCCAAGGCCATGGCACACAGCAACATTGGAGTTCTTTTCAATTTGGATGAACGATTCCTCAATGTATATTTCAACGGTAAGTTAAATAAATGTCTATACTCAAAGAAACTATGGACGTTAATGAAACAAGAATAAATTCCTAAAATACGGTAATAAGTGCCCCGGGCTTAGAAAAAGGCTGATAATGGGGCTTATTTAAACAGGAAAGAAAAATGTTCTGGGGTGGGGAGAGAGTTAAACAGGAAACGTTATAACTATTTGTTGTGTTATTATATTGATTAATTATTTTGTAATCAGAGTACAACAGTAAGAGCAATTGAGAGACGAGAAAGCTGCCGGGCTCAAATCTTATACCATAACACATAGTAGTTCCTTCATTTTGAGTAGATATAGAAAGCTGCCCAGCCCAAACTTTATATATTGTTTTGTTTGGCAACGGCACACAGTAGTTCCTTTATTTCCGTACGTAGAGAATAGAGAAAGCTGTCCAGCTCAAACTTTATGTATACGACAGTAGTTGGGGACGAACCATTTAATTTTGTGAGCCACGGAGTTGGAGCTGGAGGCCGCTGGATGGGAGCTGGAGGAGTGGGAGAAATAGTTTTGGGATTTATTTTTTTGCGATGGAGCCTGCTCGCAATTATTTTGTTTTCGGATGGAAGGCCGTAAATATTTTAAACTTTTTCTCGCAACCAATTTTTGGCATTTTCCAAATGTAATTTATTATTATCACTTGCCGTGCAATTTATTGTTTACGAATTCACCCACCTCCCCCTCCCCACCCCCGTTCTACAAACGGTTCGACATTTACTTAATTTTTGCAGACTCTGTTTATAAGTCAATCGAGTGTGTCTACCATGAGATTCGAAGGGAAAGGAAAGGTGGCCTTTAAAGCCTGCTTCACACTAGCGACGTAAGCGCAAGCGCAATCGCAACACAAGAAAAAATATAGTGTGAAGTGAGGAAACACAAGCGTAAGCACAAGCGCAAGAAAAAGGAAAATTTTGTTTTTCTTGTGCTTGTCTTGCGCTTGCGCTTGCGTCAGAAACTTTTCTAGTGTGAATGGAGGCGACGCAATCGTAATCGAAAGCGCAAGACAAGCAGTGTACGGCGCATGCGTACCACCTTGCTTACGTCGCTTGCGTTCTAGTGTGAAGGTCCTTGCGCTTGCGTCGCTAGTGTGAAGCAGTCTTAAACGAGAACGAGTTGTGCCGTTATAGCATCATGGGCCTAAAACATGGGAGAGTGGTGGGGGTAGTCCTTGTCAACTGGGAGGCTTATAACTGGGGCTATAACCGGGGGAGACTTTACGGCATTAGAACTGCGAGGAGATGTATCATAAAACTGCATGGCTTAATTTATTCTCCCTTGCATGGACGGCTTAAACTTTAGAGAATCCATTATTCAGTTTAAGTTCAACTAAATTTCAAATTTAAGAACGCCTTTCTCAAAATGAACGATCAATCCCGCTCTTTCCCAGCCCTAAACGCCATGGATCTCCAAAGATATCACCACTTACACAACACATTCTGTTTGTTTCTTTACTTCAACAGGGAAACTAGTGGCCGATATTTCCCGTCCATCGGGTCCAAGTTTTATGGGAATAACAGGAGAATATTACCCGGCAATCAGTCTGTACGGCACTAATGTCAAGTTAACAGTTCACACTGGCGAAGAGTTCGAAACAGCATCTTAGAGACCTAGAGGATGAGCTAAACCTGACTGTAGCCGGTGAAAAACATGCATATCACCCCGTGTTAGATGTTCTACTGCACTCATGTGTACTGTGTACAGCACTTGAAAGTTCTCGTTATAAGACCAGTACTGAATGAACGATTTAAAATAGCGTTTTCTAAAATGCGCATTTGGTAAAAAGTTTTCAGTGTCGGGTTTTGAATTTTGCGAGCCCCAAAGAAGCGGCGAGTTTCTAGAGGGTCCGATTGTTTCTTTACAATCCCAGGTGACGCTTGGGAGAGTTTTTGTCTCTTCGATTCTTCGCTTGTCACTGCAACTGCTACATATGATGTTGTCATACTTTATGCATACCAAAGAGAAAGTTCAGCCGGTATTACTGCATAACATAACCAGCGATCATGCAAACAATTTTCAATGTTGCGGTTATTCGGGGTGATACAAGTCTGGCCTTTGGTTTCAAAATAGGTTTTGCAATTGATAAAGGTTCTGTTACATGGTGTAATATTTCGTGCAACTTGTCTCACGATGGTATATGGCGTTGCGAGACAAGTCGCATGAAAACATTTTCTACTTTCTGCAACGATTGCAGCAAAATTAACTTGTCTCGATCGCAACGATTTCGGCCATTAGCATTGTAGGGGGTGTTATTAGACGGTGCAATGATTCATGCAACTTGTCTGACAACGGCGTTTCGAGACAAGTTGCAAGAAGTTTTCATCGTGTTTTGGGATATATTACGGAATCTTTCGTGTTCTGAATTTTACAAAGGCCTTTTTTACTTTTCTTTATGTTTTCCCCGGCCATAGGGTCCCTATACACAACTAAGAATAATGAAATTTGTAGCACTCCTAACAGTTGTGAGACTGAAAATCAGCCAATTTCTTCCAGCACATTTGCCCGCGAGGTCGACAAAAATAAGATTGGGGGGAGCGAGAAGTCTAGAGGAGGGGGGGG
>JAOBYG010083102.1:0-11481 GCA_025403545.1 Epizoanthus stellaris
AATAAATTTGAGGAAAAGTCCGAAAATTTGAACAGATAATCTTGAATTGTCTAAAAGTTACAAATCTTTGAAGTTGGCGCGGGCGCGTTGCGGCCCCCCCAGTTTGAATAGGGTTAAATACTATTCAGTACGACGAAGGCATTGATTGGAAACAAGCGTACAATATTGCTCTTGGCTGCACAAAATCAAATCTTCACAAAACTTTCCATTTCAAATTATTGCATACCGTATTTCTCGAGTTTTTGAGACCCCAAATATGGGTCCAAAAATCCACCTCGACTTATACGAAGGTCATAAAATTTGGTGACTCAAATTTTGATCTTAATCACATGCTTGTCACACAACAGTATTTGTTTTTAATTGAAATTTTGCTGTTGTTTGAGCTCAGGCTGTTTTATATGTTTGTTCTTGATGCCAAACGGGCTAGCTTTAAAACCAGGAAAGGAGAATAGGGTAACGGGGAACAGGAAAAGGGGGAACTTTAAAAGGGGGAATTTTTAAAACCTGGAACTTTAAAAGGGGAAATCTTTAACCCTCTCTGATAGTAGGGGGGTGTCCGCGAAGAATGACAAACCATCTATTTACCCGCCTTAGGGCTAGCTACCTACGCGTTCATGCAAAAAAAAAATTAAACTCGATGGCCATAGGAAAAGTTGGGGGGTGGGGGGTTGCAACAATCCCCCCATCCTGCAAGCGAGGGGGTAGCAGAATAAAAAAATGTTTTTCCTAATCTTACTGGATTCTCTTGTTTTTCTGTCAAAATATTGTCTCTGTTCTTGTTATTTGTTAGACACTAAGAAAAATCGATAACCTTTTATAATTTATAGCTTTTAAGTCAACTGATGTTTAGCTCAAATGTAGGTTTAAATTGCGATGGCCTTTGCAAAATCGATATTACATATGTCCTTCAATTGAAACCTTGTTACAAATACTTTGGTATATTAACTAAACTTTAATAAAATATTTGGGTGGATTTGAATTAAGGCATGTTCGTGAGAGCCGTTTACATTTTTTCACTCTTGTAGCAAAAATGGCCCAAGGTCACGGCATAAATTGATTAATTATGCAAATTTATGAGTAATTAAAGTTGATTACAATATCGATTAGTTGCTGTTGCTTGGTGCACATGCAAAGTTTCAAGTCAATTGAACAATTAAGGAGGGGGTTGCAACAACCCCCCCGTCCTACAAGGGAAAGGGGGGAAAACGTCCTATCAGAGAGGGTTATACAATACAATACAATACAATATTTATTTAGGGTCGGGGGCATAGGGAGTGGTTGCCCATGCACATGTTATAACCCGGAACTTTAAAAGGGGGAATCTTTGAAAGGGGAATCTTTTAAAGGGGGTATCTTTAAAACCAGGAACTTTAAAAGGGGGAATCTTTAAAACCCGGAACTTTAAAAGGGAAGAATCTTTAAGACCAGGAACTCTAAAAAACCCGGAATTTTAAAAGGGGGAATCTTTAAACCTGGAACTTTAAAAGGGGAATCTTTAAAACCCGGAATGTTTAAAAGGGGGAATCTTTAAAACCCGGAATCTTTAAAAGGGGGAATCTTTAAACCCCGGAGTCTTTAAAAGGGGGAATCTTTAAAACCTGGAATCTTTAAAAGGGGGAATCACACCTGAATAAATAAATGTTTCTGATCGTTTTGTTCAGCCGCGGGCGGCTGTTAGTTTCCGGACGTTTCAGACTTATTATAACAGCTCTCCAGCCTATTTGTAGCATCCTGTCGCGAAAAAAGCAAGGTGTCCGAAACTCAAACGCACTAAAGCTAAACCGACCGTACTGAACACATTCCTATCAAGAATCGCCCAATGTTTGACCAGTTCTATCGGTTGTTATGTGAAACAAAACTGGCATCATCATAAAGCAATAAAACATTACTATAAATATGTGCTTTGTGATTCATTGAAGTGTTTCATTGTAAAACTACTACCGTGTTTACCTGTGTGTAATACGCGCTTGTGTATAATACGCATCATGATTTTCAGGCCCATTTTGAAAACAAACTAAACAAACATTAAAAACAATTGCTGCAATATCTGTTCAAATGCTTATATTTACATGAGGTTTAGAGACCTGTCAGCACTTTTCAGCAAAAGATGTTGCTTGTTTGAATGAAATTTAGTGCGAAAAATGCACTCAGAAAACACGAATATCACAGAACTCCCTCGCGTGGCGGCCATATTTGAACCTACAAATGTTGTGCTCAGCAGTTTTCTACACTAGTGGTACAATAACCAAGATGGCGGCAAATCATGAGGAAAAGATTTGGCGTGTTTTTAATTTGCAAAATTGGAGGACTTTGAATGACAATGAACTCTAAAGGGAGACATTTTCAAGTTATTTGATCTGTTTTGGGGATGGGGAAATCAAAGTGCCATAAACACTAAAAATCTGAAAAATGTGGGATTTATTTCGAAGTTGTGCCTAGTCAGTGATGATGAAGAAACCAACAACAAATACCATGGTATTCTTTTATTATCCAATCTTTACTTTGTATGTGTTTTATCAGCTGTTCAAGTTTAAGTAGTGCTCTTGATTTTTTCACTTAAGCTATGTTCACACGGGAACGGTTCCACTTGGTTCCAGTCCGGAACCGTTCCGGTCCCGGTTCTGTTCACACGGGACCGTTGCACCTATTAGTTGGAACGGTTCCACAGTTGGAATTGCTTTTTGCAGTTCCAACATCGGAACGGATAGGTGGTACGGATAGCAGGTCCCATGTGAACGCAACGCCTATCTGTTCCGATTTTTGGAACGGAACCGAGTGGAACCATTCCCGTGTGAACATAGCCTTAGACTTTCACATTTGTTTTTGTTATGCAAGTTAGTTCTTGCCAAATACAAAGTTCCATCTATAATATGCATGTTGATTTTAAAGGCAAAATGTTCGAGAAAAAAGTGTGTATTATACACGAGTAAATACTCGTGAATGATCTATTATCCTAAACCGATCCCGCTTAAGATAATACAACAACTTATATTTGGATATTAAAGAAACATCTAGTTTTTTTTGCAAAATTACAAACATCGACAATATTCGATTCCTTTGGATGTTCAGCATATCTCTCTATCGATGTTTCTATTCTCTGTCTATACCCCTTTCTTTCTTTGTTTTCATTTTTATGAAACATACTATTTGAGGAGCACAAGCCATGTCAAGAGAGAATACTATTTGAGCCAGTGAATGACTGAACAACAGCAAATAAAATCACTTCTTATCAATGTTCTCTCATTTTCCTTCATTAACGGGTAGTACTGGTATGATAATCTATGGCAGACATTTTAAAAACTATTTCCACTGTTTCTCCTGAAGAAATACTACTACGGTACAGAATCCACCGTACCGAAAAAGATGGCGTCACACAATGCATTATGGTAAAAGGTACAAACTATGCAAAAAATGTAAACAAACATGGCGGCTAGTCGTGAGCCAGTTTTGCTCTACGAGGAGCAAATTCCAGGGGCTAAACTATTGAAAGAAGTAAAGAATCTTACAAAGGCTGAAGCTGTACGATGGTTAAAGTGCAGAGGATGCCGTAATTTGAGTGAACTTAGTGTCAAGGAGTTGCAAAGCAAGGAAGTTGCCAATAAAGGAATGATGTTTTTCGTGTGGTGGTGTTGCAGATGAGTTTTATAAACCACCACTTGAAGTTTAAATACCAAATTGAAAGTATTTTTGTTATCTCTGCCTTAACAGAATCGAATTAAACATTGCGAATGGATGAGAAACTAAGTTCTTGAAAGACCCAGATGGAAAGCTGTACGAAGAAGAAGAGGAAAGATAGTCTGAGTGATGAGCAATAGGGTTTTGGAGAAGATTCTTGATGGAAACGTTTACGAGAACAGCTGGATGACATCTCTGAAAGGCACTCAGCTGTTGAGAAGTACTTCCAGGTAACCACAGATACGAGGCATTTAACAGAGGGTTACACTTTCTCTAAGACAAAAAAAGTTGAAACTTCGGGGAAAAGTATACGAATAAACCTGTTGCCACAGCACGACGACATGTTATTGCTCGAAGGTTTCACTCGCCCTGCAATGAAACAGGCCAAAGGAATCACATCTGGTAATGGGCCCTACTCCTGTAGTTTAATTTTCAGCAAATCGACGTGCCAGGTTCTAGCAGGAAAAGACCATTCATGTGCTGCGGGGAAATGGGGTTTCTGTAAATATGTACAAACTGGTCGAGGCTACAATGTCATCAAGAAAAGAGCTTTCCAGGTCAGTTAGCTGCACGGAAGTACGCCAGCAATGGGGGATACCTTTTCGCAAAGCTTCACAGGATCCGGAAAAGGAACTGTTGAAGCAAAAGCCTCTTCAACAAATAGGTTCTAAAAAACATTTCGTATATAGGGATAAAGATGGAGGAAGAAAACGGAAGCTGCCTGCTGAAATGTGTCGTGGCTACACATCGAGACAGAGTGGAGAGTCAGGAGTAGACCGTGCGCGAGTAGGATTTGACTACATCAAAGTGCTCCAAGATTGTGACTCATATATTGAAATGGAATGGAATTCAAGAAAAAGAAAACATTTCAGCAGCGATTGAGGAATTGTCTGATACAGAGTCTGGCATATCAGCTGAGGAACAGGTGTCTGAGAAATTGAAGACGAAGGAGAATGTGAATGTACATGTAGCTTGTGACCAAAGTTCTTAATACTAACTTTGTTTCCTAATTGCTGAAACTTGCATCTTAGTAAATTATTACATCAGGAGCTGATAAATATTCAGAGCATTTACAAGTTTTCAAACTTGGAGTGGAAAAATTTATGAAATGTTATAAATATATATACTTCATACAAGTCAAAATCTTGGAATGTTAACTTCAGTCATTTCGTCCTGAATTCTGGAATTATTATCTTATTTAGGGAGGGGATCAAAACAATGCCTTCTCAAGGGACCCATTTGGGGGTAGGGAAGCAGGGGCCTGCCACCCTGCATTGCCTCTGGGAGCTAAAGCTCAATATATATATATTTTTAATATCTCTGAAAATAGAATGTAAAATCTCGAAAGAAATACATTGTCTGTTGCTATCATTTCATTTCTGTACTTAAATTGTTGCTAGGACTCCCCAGATTTACAGAAGTGTATATTTATTAAGACTACATTTTAAATACAGTGTCTAACACTGATTTATTAAAAGGTGTATATTTGGTGAAAAAAAACATTGAAAAGTAAAAATTAATTTATAGACAATTTTTATTAAAAGTTCTATTACAAATAGATATTCTATGTTAAGAATGTGCATAAAAATTTTGTATATAAATATACCATGAGTTCCTAAATAAAAAATTCCTTTCAAAATCTGGTATTATTTTCAAAAAAATAAAGGTTTTAAAACTTCTTTTATAAGAGCTATTTACTGTAAGACATAGCAATATATATTTATAGACATATAAAATATTGAAACAAGTTTCATTGTATTTGTTGGTCATGTCTTGGGGAGTTTAGTTCATCCTATTCAAGGGGGGGGGTACTCTAATGAAAAAGTAAAAGGGACTGGTGTCATCAATATATTTAATGAAGCCATTTATACATCATTAATACCCCTAAACACTTTTGGACAAAACTATACCCCAAAATTCCCAGGGCCAATAAAATATTAAGCATGTTTACCTCGTGGATTACGTGCATGTGTAATCAAGAGTTATTGTGATGTGGCAATCCTGTCACTTAGTGGTGTAAACATTCGGCCCCTGTTCGGCTATTTTGGGTTTACAGCAGTGTGTGAAGACACATTTTAGATTCTCAAAATCAGTGAGGCACTGGATCATGGATTCACAATAATTTGCGAGGTCGGCCGGGAGAGTACCACTTTGTGTTATAATAATTCAACCAAACAATGCAATGGAAGGACAGAAATTTGTTTGATATTTATATTATTCTGAACAAGTTATGTCCTTGTGCTGCACTTATAGCGGTGTATAGAACACTCCAGAGGCAGAAGTGAGAAAGTTCCATCAACTGATCAAGTGCTAGTTGATATATATAAATAAGTCTATATTTTCTTTTTATCAAAACCGTTTTTCATGCATAGATTAATTTGGAAATATTTATTGTAATTTTGGTTTTGCATGATATTTCCCACTCTCGTGGCCTTGTGGTATATTTATAGACATGAGCTCATTCCTGTAGTTTCATATTTTGGCCAAATATAGTCATGTTTCATTGCACATGGAGAGCATATGAAGAATAAGTCTCGATTGATCGTCGACAGAGTTTGGTGTATGTCAATTTCGTGAAGGCGAATTTGTAAAGATTTCTCTTGTGAAGCTGGAGATGTCAATAGAAAATGAATTAATTAAACCCTTGACTCGTAAAGCAAAATCTGTCAAGGTTGTCGGTCATGCAAGGTGGCAGATATATGCGTTTGAATAAAAGCATTTAAAAACATGTTGTCAAATCAGCTTAACAGCCAGCATCTAACGGAAATAATAATGACAATTCTAAACGTGTCATAATTTCTCTCTGTTTAAAATGGCTAGTTATTCGGATTACAGGTAGTCTTTCCCATCCACTGGAAGCTGATGAACATAATTTCGCCTGCGAATCTGCAGGTTTTAAAATCAATTACGTCATTTGACCTTCCACTGTTATTTCCGTTTCAAGCCAGAAGTCACGCGATGTTTTTGGGAGGCTAGCACTACTTTATTTAAAAATGTTGAAAAATGCGAAGATAAAGAAATCCACTCAAAAAGAGGCTCTGCGTATAATAAAATGTGTAGCATTTGTTTGATATCAGGTAACTAACAAAAAAGTTAGAACTTTGACTTTTAAAATATTTTAATATTTTTAACATGAACCGTAATCCGCGAGTTATCCTTTGGGTCCCTATGTTCTGTCCTTCCATTCGATTTTCTTCAAATAAAAAGTTTTATTAACAACAACATCTGTAGAATTTAATGACACATTTACCGATGCTCATAACACTACGTACTCTCTGGTATGTTGATGTAATTCATACGTCATAAAACCAGTAAAATGTAAACATATCCATATTTTGCCAGATGACCCTACATGAAAATTTCAGATCTGATAATAGGCATTAAGAACTTTGATTCTGCAAAACTACATCAAAATCTTTAGGACAGTTTTTCGGCAAATTAGCGAAACATTTCAAGGTATTGTTTTCCTACGCAAATTAAGACCCTACCGCTACTGATCCACTTCTCAAGAACGGTGCACACAAGCAAACGGCCACTTCTTACAGTAACACCATCAGACTGTAGTTTTACGATGGACAAGATATCTGTCAAAAACTGAAATGAATCGTGCCAGTAACTTTCGAGTTAGTCAATGTTATATTTTGTGTTTTGAATTGGTGTTTTTACAATACACACGTTCGTTTTGTAACTTGTACATGAAACTTGTAACTTCCGTCCAGCGATTTTGTTTAAAATTCAATAATATGTTGTTCATATGTTCTTTTAGAAACAATGTACAAACTCTTGTTGCAATTAAATCAACGGAGGTAACGCTTTTGGAAACTTTTGTGAGGGTACCTCTGGCTCTATTTTCTTTCCGTTTGTACCATGGCTGAGTTGCTTTGAAAATTATTCAGGAACAAAAAGCATTTCAACATCTTTTGTTCTTGGCACGAAGGAATCGTACCAATTGACCAGTGTGTGATCTTTTCTGTGCTCAAATTTGTATATACCGATTTGCATGGTGCTGACAGAGTGTAGTATTCTGCTTGGGGTGTACTGCTCTATTAAACTGTAGGTGTGAAGGCTAGTCAAAGTTATGTACACGTACATGTAGGGCTTTGTGCACAGCTTGTAACACACGAAAGTTTATTCGTTCAAAAACAGGCAACCAGCCAAGTTTTAAGATGTCCATACTGTCTGCATAATGGTTGTAAAGAAACCCAGCAGCAACTAATTGGACACACTGTAGGCATTTAACAACTTAAAGGTAGTTGGGAACAGAGTGTAATACAGTATCACTTTAGTCAAGCTTTGCAAGAATAAGACTTTCTGCTGTATGTTTTCTAAGCGAGAAAAGTACCCAAGTTTACAGTTTTCTAAGAACCGAGACAACACAGTAACATGACGAAATTTCGGAGTTTTCTACCATATATGTCTTGGCAAGTGTAGTTTTGATGGAATTGACTAAGGTCTCACAGTTAAACATGATAGGATGAATGCAAAGAAATACGATGTGGTGCTTGTTACGTCATTAATTGCTCCGAAAATGACAATCTAAATATCCAAATATGGTCTACTCCATTACACCCCTTTCTTGTTTTTAAATGTGCTACATGTGCTTGCAAGAGCAGGTCACATGGTTGACACATATGTGGTGAGACACAATATACTACAACATCATCATTCTTGAATTTCAGTCCCGAGAAGGTGAGCAGAAGCAACTCTTTCTAGTAATCCCAAAAGGGCTTTTTATTACTAATTAACAATTCAAATATCTAAGATAAAAATCTATATTACATGCTATAAGAAATAGCGCGAGACAACAAGCGACAGCAAGAGATAGAGTGAGAGATAGAGAGAGAGATTTATTTTATTTATTTAATCAATATTTTAATAGGAGATTCTAATTTAGCATTGCTAGTTTAAATAGAGTCCTGCATAAATTAAAATTAACAAAATAAATTCTGAGTGAAGTGCAATTATAAAGAACAAAGCGTGAAAAATACATATAGTTACAATAATGTTCAAACAATATATAGACTGAGGGTTTTCACGTGACGTCATCAAACCTCTAGAATCTAAACTACAATATCGGTAAAGCTGTGCTTTTGACAAGATTCGGATATCGGCATCAAAAGTGTTCTTTGAGAATTTAACGTCGATACGATGTTTCGTTTTTGAGTTGTAGTATTTTGAATTTTATGACAGTCTGACTCAGCATATTTCCTAAAATTATGTCATGAAAATCCATATATTTTGGCAAATTAAAATTTTATTAATTTTATTAATTTTATTATACTTGCAGCGCGCCTATGTAGTTTATCTAGATATTCTTTAAGACCTTTACTGCAGCCGTCTAAGACACATGCAGCATAGTCCAATAGCAGAAGAACCATCACATTGTACAGCGTGATACATGCACTTCTTAGGTAGTATTTTACGGGCTCTTCGTAACATTCCCAAGAGAGATAAGGAGAAAGGGGGAGTGAGACAGTGAGAGATAGCGAGAGCTACTGTAGTGAGATATAGCAAGTGATAGTGACGAGATAGTGACGAGATAAGCAGAATTAGCAAGAGATAGCAAGATAGCGAAAGATAGCAAAAGATAGTGAGACTGATAGCGAGAGATTAGGAAAGTTAGCAAGAGATAGCGAGATCGAGAGTGAGAGATAGGGACCCAGGGTTCTCAGTAACTTTTCTAACAGGCATAACATTGCGAGTTTCACCCGTAACAACTGTAACATTCACTTAACTGCTTGTGACAGTTTCTGAATTTACAGCCATAACATCTACTTTATTGTAATTGTTACATCTATAACAGGTGTTATGGGTTACGGGTTCAATTGAGAACACTGGGGACCGATTGAGAGAGGTAGCAAAATATAGCAAGAGATAGAAAGGGATACTGAGAGATAGCGAGAGTGAGAGATAGTGAGGGATACCGAGAGATAACAAGAGACAGCGAGAGATAGGGAGAGATAGCAAGAGATATATGTAGCAAGAGATAGTGATAGATAGGGAGAGATAGGTCGAGATAGGGAGAGATAGGGAGAGATAGGGAGAGACAGCAAGAGATACATGTAGCAAGAGATAGTGATAGATAGGGAGAGATAGGGAGAGATAGGGAGAGAGAGCAAGAGATACATGTAGCAAGAGATAGTGATAGATAGTGATAGATAGGGAGAGATAGGGAGAGAGAGCAAGAGATACATGTAGCAAGAGATAGTGATAGATAGGGAGAGATAGGGAGAGATAGTGAGGAGGTGAAACTCACCTATTTTAAAAAAAACATTTTAGGTGAGTGAATCACTGTGGAATTCAAAATATGCTTGTTGTTGAAGTGAGTGATGTCAATGATCAGGTGCATGTTTTTTCACTCTCCTGGAGGTGGATCTAGGTGAGTGACGGTGTTGCAAGGGCAAATAAGTATAATATATGTCTATAGGCTGATCTGTCTCCAAACATTTGAACATCCATATAATTATATATAGAGCTATTTCAAAAAAGGCTGACTATGAAAAGCGCGAAGCGCAAAAGCAAAGGGCAACACCAAGATCCAAAAGGAATGTGAGAGCTTTAAATTACCAACATTTGCATTTTGTTGGAGTCATAAGCAGCTTTTGACTCAAATAAAATGTAAAATTTAGGCAATTTAAAGATCTCGCAATCCCTTTGGGTCCTGGTGTTGCCCTTTGTGTTTTGCGCTTCGCGCTTTTCGGAAATCAACCTTTTTTTAAATAGCTGTATACGGTCATAGATAAACACAAAATAATGTAATACACATGTCAAACTCTTTATTTAATATACTTACAAGTAGATGCAGTTCCACAATAAAATGCTGAAAACTGTTACCATTAGCGTACCTTCTCCATCTGTTTGGTTTCTTTAGTGTCCATCTCCTCGCCCCATGGCAAACTGAAGGGATTGTCATCACAGGCAGCCCAACTCTTCTGATCATCTTTTTCGTCTTCCTTGTCACTTTCAATTCCAAGCCCCAGTTTCCTGAAAGTTCCTGATCTTCCAACCAAGTCTCTCTCTCTGTTAGTAGTTTGCCCATCAAGAATGGAAGTATCACAAGATCTGAAGCATCTGGGATCGTTTATGGCTTCTGGTTCACTACTTGTAAGGTCAATTAGCGGAGTGCTGTTGTTTGACAGTTCTTCACTCTTTGGATTATGGTCTGACAACCCTTCAACAAGATCCCGCTGGAAGAGAACAAGAAAGATTAGCAGTTGGTTGAATGAAACGACTTGTATTCGCAAAACAATTGTTCAAGAATAGTTACCCAAAAATTCCAAACAAAACCTTTTTATTTTTTGGGGAGAGGGGGCTATTATCGAACTGTATTTTTTCATGAACAGGGTTAATATAGTGTAGTGAACGTTAGGGCCTGGACCCTAGACTTAGTGTTTTGTCAGACTCTCAGCAAACCACGTGTATATATAGATAGTTTAGATAGCCACTCCCATATAGCAGAGCTTGCATCACGAAGCAATACAGTAGCACAAGAAAACATCTCTGTCTCAACTACTATATTACAGTTAATGGTCTTTCACTTGAATGGAATTTAATGTCTACAAATTCCAAGGTACAACTAATATAAAATGCATATTTTAATGAGCTAATTAAAACAACCTCTGCAGTCTCCCAACAAGTAAAATATCCCTTTCTCCATATTCTTATTCATCATCTTCATCATCACCAAATATTGCTCTCTTCAAGCTAAAAGTTAATATCTATATACAACATGTGTATGATGTATAATTACTTATATTTAATAGGTACTGAGATTTACTCACGGAAAAGTCAGTGAGTAAATATGAT
>JAOBYG010083213.1:0-11477 GCA_025403545.1 Epizoanthus stellaris
AACCAGTAAGCCAAACATTGAGACTGATCAACTACAAGTTGATGTAATATGTTCTACGTCGTGAGAATGGATATTTAGTTGAAATTCGAGCGTTACGTCTTCCTTTGTTGGTCTGACGTAGCCTGTGAACAGACTCGCTACGTTGAGGAAAGGGGAACAATGAAGGAAAAACGGAAAATGGGAGAAGGGGGAGGGAAGAAGATTTATCTCCAGTTTATATTTTATTACTATCAAAGTTTGGAGAGCAAACTCGAAATTACGGAAGTGTTGTAAAAAAGTCTAAGTGACTGGTTAAACATCTCTTTAGTAACTGGACAGTGATTGCAAGTAATGTCCAATAAAGCCTTGTTTTCCCAAATCAAAGTCAAAGATCAGATCAAAGTGTAGAACAAGTCTTGCATACAGTATTTTCGAGTCACAAATGTACTCTGAAACATAAACATTGAAATGATACAAAAAGATTAGTATATTAGACAACATAGTACTAAAAACTATTTAAGAGCAAATTTCACGTTTCACAGCTAAAAGTTGGTCCATTTTTACAAATTACGCGTCAAATTTGGGTCTATTTACGGAACACGCTCAGACTCTTCACCATCCTAGCATCAGTTACCTGAGTATTTTCTGGCGTATCCTCATCAACTGCATCGACTGTTAACACGGTGCGCCCAACTGGTGTGTCCTCAGGAATCTCCTTCTGATAATCAGCAAACTTGAAAACTGGCGGACGATCATTGACATCTAGCACAATGATCGTGACCTGCAGCAAGATTATTAACAGGAATGAATGCATAGTGCAGTAAAGTTTCTGAAAGATGCCTTGTTGTTTTGAAATTAAAATTGGGTAAATAAAATTATATTTGGGTATTTGTGAGGAATCGAGGAGGTACAATTTTCCGATTTTCTGTCAAACAGTGAAGGAAACATGTTCTGTTCCCTTACTCGTATGTAGAGGGAGGGGGACATGAAAGCCAACCCAGTGGGGATAATTACGAGTCTCCTGGGACTCGTCGAGCACAGATACACTGAAGTGAGTGACAACGTCATTCCAACAACGTTAGTTTAAAAAATCGGGATTAAACTTGTGACTTTGTCTTTACGCAAATTACAAGACCAGGGCCATAGCTACCACGAGGCAAACGACACAGTTTCCTCAGTTACAATTCTTCAATCCGTTTTACTTTAACCAATCGACCAAGAGGAAACAAGAAAGCCATTTAAGAAACATGACCTTTTGGTTGCTTAAACGTACACTCATTAAAATGCAGGACGTTTTACTTCCGAGAACCTTGATTTTTAGGATTTTCTAGGGCTTAGGTATACCCCTGAACCAGTAAGGTTTAGTTAGGCATACTCCAATTGGTCACTGATTTCGCTTCGGGGTAAAGTTTAGATCTAGCTACGGCCCTGAAGACCGAGAGAACATGAAACATTTTGAAACTGATACAGTCAAACAGATTCATATAAAAATAATACACGAGACTGACACCCAACCATTCATGTACAGTTAGTCTTACCGATGTCCGCCCATAGCGTGGGGGTGACCCGTTGTCGGTGGCCATAACAAGGAGTGTATATGATGGCACCTTCTCTCTGTCCAATGTTTTTTTCACAAACATTTTGCCCTGGAAGAGATGCCAAATCAACACAAGCAATATTAATGAGATACAAGCATCTCAGCCATATGGAATATAGAAACTGGCGGCCGACCATTTGATATTGTTAGGAGGGGATGGAAGAGTGACTTGACTGCAAATTATTCTTTCTTTCAAACTTGTGTTGGAAATAACTTTTCCTATTTCTATTTTATATTCGTAACAAGAAAATCGTTTTTTCGCCGGTTTTGATCTGTCGTGCATTGTTTTATTTCAAAATTCTTTCACTTCCACCCCACAGTATCATATGGTCAATTCCTGAGGAAAAATATTCAATTGACTGATTGCAATTTTTTTTTCAAACTTGTGTTGAAAATAACTTTTCCTATTTCTATTGCTTTTCATTTATATCAACGAAACAAGAAAGTGATTTTATCGCCAGCTTTGACCAGTCTTGCATTGTTTTATTTCAAAATTATTTTTCTCATACCCCACAATATCATATGGTCAATTTGTGAGGAAATTTTTTCAATTGAGTGTCTACACAAAGGAATGAATGTCTGATATATCAAAATCTAACAAAACATATCTTATACTGGCCCCAAAATAGATAACCATGAACATGGTAGACATCCCACGACGCAAACAGCTGAAAAACAAGTGGTGTCAACAAGAACTTGTTTTACTCTTCAGTGAAATCTGTGTTGTCAGTGAACAACAATGTAAGCGGTTCCTACTCACCGACTGATAATCAATATGGAAATGGCCTTGTGCATCACCAGCAGAAATATTATATCCAATTTTGGAGATCAGACTCGAGTCTCTTTCTGTAGCATTGACTTGGATGATAAATGTGTTCATCGCAGCACTCTCGCTGACTGACGCGCTATAAGACGGCTGGTTGAACGTAGGGTTGTTATCATTGGCATCCACAACAGAAACGTTGACCTTCAGTGTTGTGCTGTTGAGTCGGGGCTGACCCTGGTCCATGGCCACCACAAGCACCGTGTATCTGAGAGAAAGTTTAATCCAAGGCGGGATGTTGTTACTTTTGTTATTAGATGGAGTCATGAAACTAAACTATACTGAATGTGTATCGAGCAAAGAAGTGAACGATACACTGGATATGGTATGGTATGGTATGGTATGGAATGGTATGGTATGGTATGACATGACATGACATGACATGATATGGTATGGTATGACATGACATGACATGACATGACATGACATGATATGATATGATATGATATGATATGATATGATATGATATGGTATCGTATGGTATGATTTGATGTATGACATGATATGATATGATATGATATGATATGATATGACTATATGATATGATATGATGCGATATGCCACGATATATGTTATGTTATGATATGATATCGTATGATATGATGTTGTATGCATATGTTGTTGTTCAAGCTCGTGTGGTGATCACCAAGATATAAGATAAGAAGTCTAATCTGGTTGTCGTTAGCGAATATCCAAATTGGTTAGACTTATAACACTTAGTGTGAAGATTTCTGTTTGTTCTACAAACCCTGTATATAAGAAAGATAGCCTTCATAACAGTAATAATAATAATAATAATAATAATAATAATAACAATAATAATAATAATAATAATAATAATTCACGTCTCTTTATGGTTTCTAAACTGCTAGTTAACAGAAATCGTTACAACTGAGAATATGTTCTAACCTCTGAACTTCTTCATAATCCAATTTCCCTACAGTTGAAATGACTCCGGTCTTCTGGTTGATTTGGAATTTGCCCTCGGGTGAGTGGCTTGTGTACAGAATATTCCCGTTCTCCCCAGCATCAGGGTCACTGGCGATGACTGTGAACACAGGGGTCCCAGGAAGCGCTGATTCACTTATTAGAATCACGGAAGGCACCTTAGTGAAGTCAGGGCGGTTGTCATTGGCATCGGTTACAGTGATGTCCACTTCAACACTGGCTGACTTCGGATCAGCTGGTACAGGGGGAAAAGTTACGTAGGAATAAAGAAAAGTACCAGTTGTGAGCCCCCCTAAAAAGACCCCGCTACTTATAAGCCCCCCCCGGTTATAGGCCCATCATTCTGGCAACAGAAAGTCTATCCCGCTTGTAAGTTCTACCAATTTTACGCACCACTTCGATTCCTTCTCCCGCTATTCATCACAGTAAATAAATTTACCCTTTACATCTTCGGAAACGTGAGAAGATTTATTAATTATTAATGCCAAACATCACTAGATTATGATAAGGATTCACAGTTTAAAATAGAGAAACTAGATATTTTACAGTCAAATCATGAAAATTAAAAAATCCCGTCTGTTACGCCGTAAATGTAATAGTAACTGGAAAATGTAATACTAACGCAAAATGTAATAAACACTGCCGCAAAATATACTACTAATGCAAAATGAAATAATATTGCTGAAAAGGTAACAAATTCTTTGACACAAAATGTAATAAAATTTGAAGCAAATTGTAATAAACGTTTTAACGCCATCTGCCAATTAATTGGTTCTGCCCAAATGTAATAATAAAATAAAGGAACCTATGAATTGTGCAAGATAGTAATTACCGGCTCTATCGGTGGCGGTCACAGTCAGTTCATACGCCGACTTGCTCTCTCTGTCAAGACGACGTGCAACGATGATCACACCAGAATTGTTAATAGCGAAAACTCCATCGGTATTCCCTCCTGAAGAGTAGACAGAAGTAACCATATTACACACCGTTTGCCAAATTGCAGTTCATTTCTCGAGCTCTATTTTTATCTCTAGCTCTTTTTTATCTTATTATACGTGCGTTCACTCCTGATAGAATTTCTGATAAGCTCTTCCATGCAACGTGCGTAAACAAAGTATCGCATTGCAACTATTGTGTTGTACTGTATTGTATTGCATTGTATTAACTTGCCTTGCATGCATTGCATTGCATATTGCATTGTATATTGCATTGTATATTGTATTGTATTGCATTGCATTGCATTGTATATTGCATTGCATTGTGCTGTGCTGTGTTCTGTTGTATGTTGCGTTGCGTTTGTTGTGTTGTGTTGTGTTGCGTTGTGCTGCGTTGCGTTACGTTATGTTACGTTACGTTACGTTATGTTCTGTTGCGTTGTGTTGTGTGGCGTGGTGTGGTGTTTTGCGGAGTGGTGCGTTGTGGTGTGGTGTTTCAGTTTCATTTTATTGTTTGACAATTACTGATATATACATAGTAGTGCAAAATCATATAAACGATACACAATGTTTTATTTGATTCGTAACAGATACGCATCTACATTTAAAACAACATAGCAAAGTAGCCTCTTAGAACTCATGAAGGCTTATTATTTTCAGGATCCTCGTTAATTATTACTGATCCTCCTTAATTACTTAATTACTGAAAAATAAATACCACGTGTTGTGTGGTATGTTTTTTGTGTTGGATTACATTAGGTTCGTACGTTGTGCAAATCCTTAGATTATGATTAACCATTTCATATGATTCCCGTGACAATGGCTTAAACCACGTGATAAAAACATAACGTTTCTTACTTTAATGACTTGCAATGAAGAGACACTCAATTCCAGAGGAATCGTTCTCTAATTCAACAGTAGTCAGTCAGGTTATTTTAAGTAAAATAAGTTTTCTCTTTGAGAATCTGCAAACTAGCAGTCAAAGTTCTCTATACTATAGTTTGTAGAATGTTTGAGTTTGTCCTATAATTTGAAAAATTTACCATTCTCCTAAACGTAGGCCGTTTCAGTTATCTAGGTTTTACCTGTGATGGAATAAACGATATCTCCGGAAAGATCGTGGTCTTTATCTGACGCCTTCACAGTGGTCACAACAGCGCTCAGGGAGGCGTCCTCTCGCACCAAGCCAGAGTAGGTAAACTTATCGAACTTGGGGGCATTGTCGTTGATATCAGATATAGTCACGTTCAACCGGGCCATGGAGTATCTAGACGTTGGATAACCGTGATCTCTGGCTACCACTGTAAGGGAGTATCCGTCTGGCTTGGCCTCGCGGTCCAGTAAAGTTGTTACACTGATTACGCCTTTGAAGCGCAAAGGTAAATATTACTAATAATACATTTGTTGCGGTAATTAGCCAATCATAGTTAATGTTAGAGTGGGAGAGATAGAAAGAGAAGGAGAGAGAAAGGCAATTGGATATCCTAGATTAGGCATTTCTGGTCACATATTTGCGTTACCACAAAACCGTTATGACTAATCAAGACGATTAGTGTATATATACGCATATAAAAACATTTGTACGTTCAACATAAATAATGTATATTACCGCAAAGAACTTACCCGAAGTTTTATTGATAATGAAATGTCCATCTCCGCCATCCAGGGAGTACGCTATATCACTGTTACTGCCCTGGTCTGGATCAGTAGCAGTCACCCGCACTACGACTGTTCCAGTGGTAATATTTTCAGAGGTTGCCACTCTGTACACAGGCTGACTGAACCGTGGGGAGTTGTCGTTCTCATCTAACACGTTAACGAGTACCTGTACGCTAGTAGACTGTCGAAGGGAAAACAAAAAACAACTATCAGGTGTAAGGTCGAACCACATATGAACTTGCATGAGTTTTGTTAGTCCTTGTGTTGTTTCTACACGTTTTGACATGCGCATGCATAGTATATGTATTGTGTATTTGTGTGAAAGAACGCGCTTGAGCGCCTGTGCGTTTGCGATTCTCCTCTTTATGTGTATAAAAGACTAGCTCGAGTAAGGTATCAACGCACGCGTGTATAGGACATTAGTTTCTATGGATTCAAATCAGTTTGTCAGTGTTCACTAACGAGAATATATGTGGGTATAGGTCAGTACGCATATTTGTTAATGTATGCCTATGTACATTTAGAGACTTTGTCTTTAAATATACCTCTACTTATAATACTTTATTAATGGTGTCTCTAGACCGGTATAAAACACGCAAGCGCGAGTGAAGTAAAAGAGGAACATGAGGTGATGCCGAAAGCTGTAGAGCACGAGAGAAGCGTAAGAAAAGGCGAGGCAATATACAGTGATTTTCTTGCTTCTAGAGCGCTTTACAACTTTTGAAATGTTTCTATCTCAGTTTCAATGATACGAGATGCTGCTATCTAGTTCTTTTATATAAATGTTTTGATTTTGGTCTGTCTTAATCTCGACTTTTGTTCGATCACAGCGAGCATTATATCTTCTCTATTTACTATTTGTATTGATAATATTTTAATATTATTAAAATGACAATAACAATAATTTTATTACGGTTTTTCAATGTGGGTGTTTATCCTAAGTGATTACAGTGGAAGAATAAAACGAATTACTAAATTTATTTTCCATACAGTAACATGTAAATACACATGAATATTTTCAACTTGTGTCAAATATAATCTAATATTATTGTTCTCAAACGAATAGAGCGTTTTCACTCAAACCCAAGAGATTCAAATGGCAAAGGGCATGGCGGCCATGTTGGTGTACCAAACAAAATAAACTAATTACAACTCTATTGTTAAGGTACACCAACATGGCGGCTATGATCCCAGAGATTCAAATGACAAAGGGCACAGCAGCCATGTTGGTGTACCTAACAGAAGAAACTAATTACAACTCTATTGTTAAGGTACACCAACATGGCGACTATGATCCCAGAGATTCAAATGACAAAGGGCACAGCAGCCATGTTGGTGTACCTAACAAAATAAACTAATTACAACTCTATTGTTAAGGTACACCAACATGACATCGAGCGAAAACGATCTATACCGATGTACCTTTCGGGGTGTTCCTTTGTCTGTAACTTCTATTGTCAGCTGGTACTGCGCCTGAATTTCTCGGTCCAGCGGTCGTGCATTGTATAAGATGCCAGTCGCACGATTAACATCAAACTTCGCGTTGTTAACCTCAAAAGTAACTTCTCCGTTTTGCCCATAATCAGGATCATTCACAGCAAGCTGGAGTAGAATGAGATAAGAATTACCTTTATTTCAAACCCTCGGTGAATATATATCACACTAGATATTAGTTAACTCTGGTACACTAGTTTGATCAAGACGAGGGACTAGCGCTTTAAACACCGGCTAAAATCTTACCACCCTTACGGCGAAAAACATATCATATCAACTTTTAGTTGATTAACCTCAGTAGATCCTAGCTAATGAAATAAAAACGAATTGAAATTAGAGAGGTAAAAGAGGACGTATAAGAGGAACACGATCCTGGTTTTGTACCTGTCACAACAATTACACGTTCATTGTGCTATGGCAGACAAGAAAAATCAAGAGCCTGTTTACCCTCAAAGATAAACATTCATCCTTCGCACGTGGTTTATGAGGGCGTTTGTTCTTGCGGAGAAAGATACGTCGGAGAAACAATGCGAAATATTGAAGTACGCACAACAGAACACACAGATCCCGCACACAATTCAGAGCCAGCACGCCACCTACGACAACACACATCTCATACATTCCAACGAAAAATCCTATTTAGAGCGGATGGTTATTAACAAGCACAAGATCGTCGAAGGAGTCTTAATCCAAGAAAAGAGTCCCTCCCTAGACAAATGAGTGCATTGTTTTATTGCACAGTTATTCCCCAAAGGAATAACTTAAGTATTTGAGAACTCTGCTGCTGTGATGGACTTTTATCCTGATGACGACTTTTACGTCGAAAGCGTTCGACAATTCCGACATTTTAAACTTTTAGCCTTTTATAAATACCTTTATTCCAAAATAAAATATTAAAGATTCATTCAGTAAATCTAAGATATCCCATCAGTTGTATGTTGTTTTCAACTGTATTCGCGCTTTCTAGCTTCTACAGTTTTAACACATATTTTCGAACATCTTCATGTCTTTTAAAAAATACTCTTTTTCAAATACTTCATTATCTTTTTCAAATACTTCATTAGATTTCTTAACTTACGTGCAAAATGCTCTGGCCTGCCGGTAAGTTCTCTCTAACGCTGGCAGTGTAGGTACTTGGTGTTAGCACTGGTGAATTGTCATTGATATCAGCAATATTTATGGTAACTTGAACTGTTGTTTGCAGAGATAGTTTTCCAGCTGAGAAAAGAAACGAAATGGCAGAAGATTAGAAACTAATTTAAGTAATTACAAATGTCGAACATTGTTCACTCCATTGTAGATCGACTGTTTTGCACTACAATAATACAGTTGTAATAACATTGCCAGTAACTTATTCTGATCCTGAGTTGGGGAAGGGGTTACTCTTAGTAACCCAGAGTTAATAAGAGTTTGTACCTCGTAGGCTTAAAAATGCACTTGAACCACGCCCAGGAAATGGGATTCTGGGACCTTTAGGGGTTCCTCTCAAAATTTCCGACGAGCATATCCGTCACCTTTGTATGGGAAACCTTCCCCCCAGGATCAACATCTCAATCAGCGTCAATGGCCTATCCCCCAGGATCAACATCTCAATTAACGTCAATGGCCTCCCCGCAGGATCAACATCTCAATCAACGTCAATGGCCTCCCCGCAGGATCAACATCTCAATCAACGTCAATGGCCTATGCCCCAGGATTAACAACTCAATCAACGTCAATGGCCTCTCCCCAGGATCAACATCTTATTCAACGTCAATGGCTTCCCCCCAGGATCAACATCTCAATTAGCGTCAATGGCCTCCCCGCAGGATCAACATCTCAATCAGCGTCAATGGCCTATCCCCCAGGATTAACATCTCAATCAACGGCAATGGCCTCCCCCAGGATCAACATCTCATTCAACGTCAATGGCCTCCCCCCAGGATCAAAAACTCAATTGGCGTCAATGGCCTCCCCGCAGGATCAACAACTCAATCATCATTAATGGCCTCACCCCCAGGATCAACATCTCAATCAGCGCCAATGGCCTATCCCCTAGGATCTACATCTTATTCAGCGTCAATGGCCTCCCCCTCAGGATCAACAACTCAATCACCGTTAATGGCCTCACCCCAGGATCAACATCTCAATCAGCGCCAATGGCCTAACGACAAGGTTATACAATATGACGATACAAAATTGGTTTCTTACCATCCGCGGCTCTCACCCCAAGAACGTATTGGCGAACTTTCTCTCTATCGATATCTCTCGCTGTTGTAATGAGACCTGTACGGTCATCAATGGAGAACGTCCCGCCACTGCTGCCACTTGCAATACTGTACGACACATTGCTGTTGGCACCTTCGTCCTTGTCAACTGCAGTCAACTGTAGAAAAATTACAATAGTATAAAACAGAGGTAATGTGCATTTAACTGTATACTCTAAAAACTTTGCAATCGGTATTGTGATTTTGGTGTGAATATTTCTAGCAAAAAAAAATGTGTGAGTACAGTCTGAGCTGCTTTAATTACATTATCGTAACTTATCTTTACTTAAATTAACTTAACTTAACATCAAAATATAAGAATTTTTCAAGGACTTTGCAGGATACAAGAACACTGGAGGCGTACATTATTATTATTATTATTATTATTATTATTATTATTATTATGTGGAGGAATTTGGTATTTTGAGATATCAAATGGTGCGATTACTTATACTGGCCCGATAGGCTTCTGGTAATGACTAACTTCAACTAGCAACTTACCTTTATAACACTATGGCCGATCGGTGAATGTTCAACAAGATTAGTAACATAGCTTGATTGCGTAAATATTGGTGCATTATCGTTCGTATCCAGGACCTCTACAACTACTACGGTGGAATTATATCGCGGAGAAACTGTGTCACGATCTGTAGCCCGAACATCAATAGTATAGTTTGCCTTGGATTCACGGTCGAGAAGTCCGATAACTGATATTTCACCAGTTGTTCTGGCAATAGAGAAAACACCTGCAATAAGAAAGTGCATGCACTGTTTATCAAATGGTTCGTGAAAAGTGATAGATACACAAATAAACACACCAAACCAAAATAGACTGAATTGAAAACACGCAAAATAAGAGGAAAAGTAATTTAGACAAAAGCAAATGTAAGGTAATAGGAAATGTAAGAAAATGATGTGAAGAGAAAAAAGGGAAAGAAATGGAAAATGAAGTAAATGTTGAATAAAGAACACGATACGACAAAGTAAGTCGAGCCCTGACAAGGTAAGGTAGGTAGAGTAAGGTATGGTATGGTATGGTATGGTATGGTATGGTATGGTGTGATATGACATGATGTGATGTGATAGGGTAAGGTAAAGTGAGCTAAACTAAGCTAAGCTAAGGTAAGAAGTAGGATAGGGTAAGGCAGGTAAGGTAAGGAAAGCAAGGTCAGGCAAGGTGAGGTGGAGTAAGGTAAGGTAGGTTAGGGTAAGGTAAGGTAAGGCAAGGTAAGATAGAGTATAAGGTAAGGTAAGGTAGGTAAGGCAAGAAAGTAGGGCAAGGTAAGGTAAGGCAAGGAAGAAGAGTAAGGGTAAGATAAGGTTAGGTAAGGCAAGAAAGTAGGATATGGCAAGGCAAGACAAGGAAGTAGGGAAAGGTAAGGTAGGCAAGGAAGTAGGTAAGGTAAGGTAAGGTATGGTATGGTAAGGTAAGGTAAGGTAAAGTAAGGTGAGGCAAGGTAAGGTAAGGTAAGGTAAAGTAAGGTAAGGTAAGGTAAGGTAAGGTGATGTAAGGTAAGGCAAGTTAAGGTAAGGTAAGGTAAGGTAAGGTAAGGCAAGGCAAGGAAGTAGGGTAAGGGTAAGGTAAAGTAAGACAAGGTAAGGTAAGGTAAGGTAAAACAAGGTAAGGTAAGGTAAGGTAAGGCAAGGCAAGGAAGTAGGGTAAGGGTAAAGTAAAGTAAGACAAGGTAAGGTAAGGTAAGGTAAGGTAAGGTAAAGTAAGGTAAGGTAAGGTAAGGTATGGTAAGGTAAGACAAGGTAAGGTAAGGTAAGGTAAGGTAAGACAAGGTAAGGTAAGG
>JAOBYG010083324.1:0-19968 GCA_025403545.1 Epizoanthus stellaris
ATATCCTCACGCCCGTGAAATATGGATTCTACGAGTGGTTTAGTTCTTAGTAAAATACTCACATCCATATAATAAGCTCGAATATTTCTCGGTTTACTTAGGGTTGTTACAGTAGGTTAGGGTTTATAGCGAAAGCGGTTGGGATAGTCGAGGACTGGAACTGGCATATCACTAGGATGGATATATATAGGAGAGAAATGGAATAAAGATAGGATAAAAATAAGCTACGAATGGGGCGATAATATACTCGAGTATTTTTCCGGTTAGGGTTAGTACGGAATAGTCAGGGTGTGAGTAGAATTAGCATAATACAAAATGGCGCAGTTGATAGATCATCAATTTCCTTGGCAAAATAGGTCAATACTAGCGTAATACCGACCTGCTGTTATCGCCCCACTTCGAGATATTGGTCCCCCAAGATATCGAGAGATCTGTCAGGAAAACTGTCGCAGCTGACAGATTACGACTTTCTTTTGCCAAATAGGTCAATAGTAGGCCGACGTGGAAAAAATAATCCTAGTTTTCTTGGAAACTAGGTTTTCCAGTGTTTGTCCAAATAGACGTTTTAATAGCCCAGAATTTACCGCTAGCATAAAAATTGGATTGGTTCGGGTGATTTCGTTCGTCCGTGCGAGTTTTATCCATGACGTTCTGTAAAAGGACCATAACAGTCTATGGTCCATTTTCGGAACACCGGGCACGGATAACGGGGAACGGCTCGGATAAAAGTTGAAACTGCTCAGGCGATCTTGTACGGCACCCCTAAAGGCTATTCACACGGCTACGATTAAAAAAGTGGAACGGCTACGATTAAAAAAGTGGAACGGCTACGATTAAAAAAGTGGAACAGCTCAGATGATTTGGCTCATATAAACGATACTTTATCCGTACAACTCCGAAAAAGGACCATAGTTTTTGGGAGCGTCACAGATAAAAATGGGCTCCATACCCGTCTTTTTCAGTTCTTTTGCATCGAATGAACGCGTCTGTTCTATAAAGAGAAAGGGTTCGGATAATAGCTGGAATGGCTGAATACGTTTTTCGTGTAAACGGTACATATAACCTAATATCAACCGTGCCTATTTTATCCGTTCGTCGTGTAAAACGATAATCTGTCAGCTGCGTCAGTTTTCCTGACAGATCTCTCGATGTCTTTGGGGATCAATATCTCGAAGTGAGGCGATAGCGCCAGGTCGGTATTGTGGAAGTTTGGACCTATTTGGCCAAGGACTGCGCCATTTTGGATCACAGCTTGTATTGTTATGCTAATTCTACTCACACCCTGACTATTCCTAACCACTTTCGCTAACTCTAACATATCGTAATAACCCTAACTGAAAAATATTCGAGCATATTCCCGCCCCATTCGTAGCTTATTTTTATCCTATTTTTATCCCATTTCTCTCCTATATCCTTGCTAGTGTTATGCTAATTCTAGTCGTCGACTATCGCAACCGCTTCACTAACCCTAACGTACCGTAATAACCCTAACCCGAAAAAATTCGAGCATATTCCCGCCCCATTCGTAGCTTACGTTTTTGTTCTATTTCTGTTGTTGGAAAGTTGGAAAGGTTCAGATGATTTTTTCGCGCAAACGGTACGTATACTCTAATTTTACTGGTGCCAGTTTTACCCGTTCGTCATGTAAACAGCGCTTGCCATTGGAGGTCGGTGCGACTTTTTATCCGAGTCATTTCAAAAGATGTCTCGTGTAAATGGTCAAATAGTGGTGGAACCAGTACTTCTTTCTACCCGAGTCATTCCACTGCATGGGCCTTGAGAAAATTTAAATTTTATCAAGAGCCGTTCAAATTTTTTCTGTTGTGTAAATGGGCCTTTAAACCTCGAAAAGGGATCACGGAATATTTTTCACGCTATCATGTCAGTTTGTTTTATTTTTAATGTCTTTCTTTGATGAAGTTCTCTTTATCTGTTAAGGTGGAGATAATGTGTAACGGGGAGATAATGGGAAAAGATCACACGCTGGAATTCGTTTACATGACGAGATGGCGAGTAAAGGTCAGTATACGTCTGGTGGGTTTTGTCCAATATCTTAAGGGGGCTTACAGTTAGAATTTGAGGAGTAATTAGGTGAATTTAAGAGGTGTTTGGAAGGAGAAAAAATTGAATGACATGCACCAAAATGTATTGACTAAGTACCCGAGTGTATACACTTCCCGGATATCGACATTTCGGTGCGTATCTATTGCATATTTTGAAACCTCAATTATTTATTTTTAATTTACCCAAAACTCATTAAAATTCAAAATGTCTAACTATTCAAAATCATCAATCTGCACCACTACCTTATTTCCTTCAAATCTTCTCCAAAACATCTAAAAATATTTTAACACTAACATCAGCCTCGGAACTACATCCCTATGATTAAAAATTTTGAAACTCCAAGTAGATCAGGAGAAATAAATGAGAATCTAGCTAGATCACTGTGAAACTAAGCATGCTTTCTAATTCGGCAAGTTTGATTTAAATGGAGTCCTATGTAAACAAAGAGGCAATAATGAAAACTGCACAGTACTAGTTGAACAACTACTTTACGTCAGTACAATCACGCTTCTAATAATAATACTTTATTAGAACAAAGTTAATAGCTAAAGGCTAAAATACACTTCGATTTACAATGGCTGTATTTATACTAGACACGAATTATACGTCCAGACGGATTATCCGTCGGACGGATGATTCGTCTTGATATAAATATGAAGACGAATTTGGACGGATAATTCGTCTAGATTTGAAATACATCCCAAGAAATCTAGGGACCAAATAGAAACCAGTCCTCCTCAATTTTAAGTCGAGGTCAAATTCGTCTTCTGATGCGTCAAGATATAGATTTAGAGACGTGTTATCTGTCTGAGCCGAATTATTCTTCTGCTGACAGACGAATCAAGCGAAGACGAATTTGGGTCAATAATTCATCTGAACACCGAATTTACATCTAGACAAATTATCCGTCTGAGACGGATAATTCCTCCTTAACGGGTAATTCGTCTCTAGTATAAATTCGGCCAATATGTATAAAAGTTAAAATATATTAACTAAATGTGCAGTTTTTGATCGAGTGTGGCTGGGCATTCCAAGTACGAGCCCTGTTTATACGGAATGATCAGGATTCAGGACTCATTTATTCTACACGGATTAGGGGCCTAGTAATAGTATTTTATTTTGTGAGGGGGGTGGAAGAAATACCGAATTTGCACGACACAAAATAATATAGAAAAAGAGAGAAAATGCAAAGTGGAGATGGGATTGTTGAACAGGACACGGTTGTTTAGTGAAACATAGGCAGCCTACGGCTAACTGGTGGATTAAGAACAAAGAACTGAGTTATTACAGGCTTTTAAATAAAGTTGTATTTGTTTTACTAATTTTAAAAATGTTTGTGCAAGTTCGGAGCGCCAGTATGTCTGCAGCGCTCAGCTTGTCACGGACCAGAAAGGAAATTATAAATTTTAATAACTCTGCTCTCATCAGTTATAACGCCGGCTTCACACGCTGCGTTTTTGTCGCAGAACTATCTGCGATCTATTGTCTTAAAATTTCCATAACAAATAACTCGATTACAATAACAATAAATCGTAGAAAGTTCTGCGACAAAAACGCAGCGTGTGAGGCCGGCTTTAATCGCCTAGTGGTATTGAATTTTGGCATTTTTTCTTTTTCCATCATTCAGATCCCATGTAATGAAGATTATATGAAATTAGCTCATTATTAACAAATTTAATCTTATAACATCCTTATTACACTCTGTAAATAAGTAATGCAAAAAAAATACCTGTCAGTTTAGTATATTTTATTTTATTTTAATTTTCTGACTGTTGCTTGTATTTTCCAATAGTACCTGTATCTATAACACATACACTGTGATATCTCCTGTAACTTTAAAAACTCAGCAATTAAAAAAAAATGCAACCGATCAATTGTACTTTCGCGCCCGCTTTTGCGGTTTTGAGAAGAAAAAAAATGACGTCTTCGAGCGGAAAGTGTTACAGTGTGTGGTCTCCCGAAACATTGCCCGAAAACCAGGGCAGGATTTATTTAGTATCCAAATACAAGTTGATGTTTTCTACTTATCTGCTAACAATGCAAACTCACGCTAGTTAACGTCCCGGTTAACAGAAATTTTGGCATTGTGAGCCTTTGCACTAGGTTGGACTTTTGTTGAAGGAGTGGACTGAGAAATTGCAGAGAAGGCGATTTCTCAAAATCAAATTTCATATAATTGTCGGTGTTCGCGTACCCCCCAGAGTACCCCCTCTGCGTACCCCCTATTGTACATCTGTAGCAGTTCCTTCGAAACCTGAGTAAACAGTCACTCTTTTTTATATTAATCGTGCTGACGGGCATAAAATCAAAATACTTCAAGCATTCCGGAACATTAGTTATAAAGTTTGTGAGCAGTTAGGAATATTAGAAGATCATTCGGTATAGATCTCCATCTGTTTTATTTCAGTCGGTAGGACTAAGATCAGATCCAGTTAGAACGGTTTTATAAGTTGCTAGGATTCTTGTTAGACCACGTTAGAATGCTTTGATCAAAGGGCGATCTAACACATTTCCCCTTTTGCTATTACATTTTCATCTGAAAGTCGAACACGTCATTATAATTAACTTTATTTGTATTCAAAGTTGCATTTCATTCAAAAATATTTTTATTCGATTTGTTTATTTTTAGAGATAAATGTACTCCAACACGTACGTAAAGCTAAACTTACGTGCGTTTATGGAAATGACGATCGTAAGCGTTTTGTAGAAGTAAAGTTGAACCGTCGCAACAGTTCTCGTATTACGTACATCAAACACGTTGCGTGGGAATCCAGCTTTTCTTGTGATAATATTGATGCACGAGTTATACACGGGTTTCGTCGGTGTCAGTAAAGTAACAATTGAGAAATTCACATCTTAAGTGCGCCACTCGATTTGATTGACATCCAATTTCATTTCTCTCGCTGGTCAATTAAGCAACAATTTTCCCCCATAGTTCGATTACCATAATCGGGGCTGATAAGAAAGATAACGATTCACATCACGCCTTCCAATCAATAAAATCAACGGTACTTGCCGGTTTATCCCGGCCCTTAAAGCGCGGGAAACACGCGGGAAGTACGGCCCATATGCAGCTTGTACAGTGTACATTTCCTACCCAAAGGAGATATCGTTTATCTTTCTATAAAATTACGTTGCTATGCATGTAAATACCTCTTATTAGCCGAGTGCGAGGTCCGTACGGTAAGTTATGGTCCGAGGTTTTTTCCTTCCTTTTATGGCCCAAGCGCGAAGCGCGCGGGCCATGAAAAAGGGAAGAAAAAAAACTAGGATCCATAACTTACCGTACAGACCGAGCAAACGAGACTAATAAGATGTTTATTATATGGCTTTGTTGCATTTTAACTGAATTTGTGTTTGTAAAACAAGACTTGAAAAAGTAAACAAATGACAGCCGCTCGAGAGCGAGACTCCGATCCGTACGGCAACTTACGGACCTGAAATTGACCAATCACAGCGCACGAAATTAGTCAGCCATATAATAATTATTTTTATTTCACACCGACAAAAATATTTGCAGCTATTAATTTTCAACTTCTTTATTGAAGAAAGAACCAAATCTAAGATGTCTTAGCTGAGATTAAAATATTTAACAACATGAAGTTATTATGGGTTTCTTGAATTTTTCAGGCACTATTTATGGTATGTTTAAATGAACTGAACTGTTGCGTGAACGCATTTGCCTTTTAGAAACATGACAAATAACTGAAAATATGAAGATTGAATAAAGGTTTGATGTTTAAACCACCAATCAATTTGATTTATTATATTATATATATTTCATGTCATATTAATTATAACACACGGATTATAACACACGGATTATGCCAACGTTAACATTAACGTTAACCGAGTAGAACATTAAAAATTTAGCTAAATATTAAGTCATAAGTTTCTATACCAAAGATATAAATTATATTTGTTTTTAAAGCTTAACATCTAAACATTTAACTATAGTATTCCATATGATTTAAAATAGCAAATGTTTTTGTAAGACTGATGTTTGAATCTACAGTTGACACAAAATAATTAATTCCCTATTATTTAGTAAATGTTCATTACTTTGTTTGTTGAACGTCACTGTTTGCTTAGTTTTGTTAATTTTAATTAACGTTTTAAAACACGTTTTAATCCTTGATGCTCCATCAGTTTGGCGGTGTCATCCACGAGGAGGAGTGAACGTTGAAACGCGATACCAAAATGCAACGACTCGCATCAATTGCCCTTGTGCTGGTTGGTGTAATAATTACTGCCACATCAGGTACGATTTTGCTAATATCTCACATTAAACCATAATACCCAGAAATTATTCTTGATATTAACAAAGGAACAAACGTTTTCAATTTCTACATAGGTGGTAACTCCCTTTTCTGAAGCGTTTAAAATGATAGTGTGGTTCTGTTTCGGTTGTATTTATGACCATATCAACTTTTAATTGTTACAAAATATTTAGAAATTACCAGTGAATAGCCCGTCAAAATATTAAATAGCTTAGATCGTTAAAACGATATTTGAGGGCGATTTTTAAGTAACCATTTGTCGGCCCTAGTTGAGTCGATCTACGCCTTAAGACCGGACGATTCGGGAAATGTATATCTGTTGCACTAGTTTTGTGTGATCTCGGGCCGATATCTCGATTTCCCTTCCATTTTCTCTATGTATATCCATAATTCTATTTACACAGTTACAACATTGGGTTTAATATATAAATAGTTGTTTCCTTTTTATCTTAAATTTAAAATTGAAGGTTTCCTCAAAAATTTCAAGATTTTCAGTTTGTTTCTAAGTTCTCCAGTCCTATGTGTCGTTGGCCGATAACTTGCTTAGGAATATTTGTTTTACAAGTAACTTGGTGAACTATCGGCAGATTTTGAATAATAATATTACCAAAGTCTTATTACATAGGATTTTATCAGATCTTTCAGTAATTACTTATCAAAGGGGTTGATATATTTGGAAAACTTTCTAAGCAAAACAACGATCGTATATTTCGAAATTTGTTGATTTGAGTATTAAAGCTTTACTTGGTAGTTTTAAAACAATTGTTGACATAAACTTAATTAATTTAAAAGAGAATTTGTGCTAATATTTGCTAGTATGATACAGAACAGATCTTTCATGAACATAATTCGATCTTTGCATGCACAAAGCTTTACCGTTTATGCGAGACAGTCACCGACAACGTTCAGGTTTCAGGTCTCCTTGTCAGCTCGAATTTATAGTTACCGAAAACTATGAAGGAATAACGCCTTCTGGACCTGTTTATATTGTTAATATTGACCGCAGGTCCAATAATCTACTCAGACCCAATAGAACGTATTTAAACCATGCCAGTACTCCGCACTGAAACCAAGCCTCCCCCCTCTCCCCTCCCAAGAAAACAAACAGTCCCTTACTTGTACGGGATTTCGAGCTGGATTTTTGCACGTGCGGTCGGTCGGTCGGTTGGTTGGGAATAGTGAGAAATCACGCGGCCATAAAGGAAAAGTGGGGCGAGAATATTATATTGCATGTTAAAAAAGCCAAAATCTTGAACTGCACATACCTAGACAAGGTGTTGCCCAAAAAGCCAGAAATAATGACACACCGATATAGAATCAAGAAACTAGGAGTGCAGGACAACCTCGTTCCCAGGGACTTTTCCCTTGCAATTGTCTAGTTACTAGCCCTCTCTCTTTACGCGCGGTCAATGAGTTCACTGCGTTTCGTTACGTACAATAACCGAGTGACGTGAACCACGTAAAGCAATCGTACCCAGGCCCTGACCAGACGCGACGACCGGGGAAATGCCGAACGTCTCTCAAATATGTCACCGCTAAAATTCACGAACTTTCACTGTTTAACAAAGTGTTGCTTATGCTGTTGCGTTTGTCAATTCGGTTGAGAAATGGACGATTGTGTGAGCAACAATTATTTTGATGGAATCAAGATAGAATTTAGTTCGTCAAATTTCTCATGCTCGTAGTTCTAGACCATGACAGATATTTTCTATTAAATGAGGCAGATCGAATTTGACTCAAGAGAACGTTTGTAACTTTCATTAATTACTATTCAGACCTGACTGTTGTTGTGTTCTATGAAGTCAAACAGAAGAATTTAAGCGCTTTAGCTCCGCTCAGACTTTGTAAGTCATGTTGCCGTATTCTGGAGTAGAAATTTCTTTTACAATTAGGAGTGGGACATTGGGGGGTGCCCTAAACCGCAACACCACGGAAAAAATCAGCAAAATCCGCCCCGAAGCCACAATATTCAAATCCCAATGTCCCCCTTAATTAAATTAGCGTGCGACCAAAGCCGACGAAAGGTCGACGACAAGCAGCTGATGTGGTCCGAACCACTGATTGGAGAGAAGGAACCAGTGGGCGAGAGCTATTTTCCAATTGAGGGCCTTTCGTAAGCTACTCTCACTTTTGATGAAAGAGAGCATATTTACTCGGATATAAAAGTGGTGTATAAATTATTCAATTTAAAAATCTTAGGCCTGGTTTAAATGTCTTGCTACTGTCGAACTCAAACGCACTTACACTATAAACGAAGCATAAAATATTCTTGTTTTGTTTTATTTTATTTAGTTCCACAAGGCGTAGCATGATGTTTAAAACTGGCCTTTGTAACAAACATATATTGAGGACATGCAATTCTAATCTTGTTTCGTTGAAACTCATCTAGCTCGCTTCAGCAAGCGAGATCCCTCACAATGACATGCTGACTTTAAAACACCTTTAAGTTTAAAAAAACTCAAAACTTTTATATTTAGGAATGACAAAGAAAGCCATTTATATAAAATTAACGAACAATCACAATTGATTAAGCCAGAGAAGAAACGTATTTGTCTCGACTTAAATATAGAGTAGTATTTGTACTTTACTTGTTAACTTCATCATATATACTATATTAATTTCTCGAGTAGGTAAATTTTTATACGATAAGATGTTTTTGTGTTTTTGGCTTCCACTTCATTGAATGAACCGAAATGAAAAGAGCATGTGAGAGCTATTTTATAACATTTGTTGAATGAGTTCCTTTCATGTTCACATTAAGTATATGTATACGCTTTGTGCCACGAAACATTGATGTTTCCAATTCATGCAATAGAACAAAAGGAAAAGACATTGTTAAAGTTACTTCACCCTTGTTCACTTGTATCAAGAGCAAGCACAAGAAAAAGCGTAAATAACAAGAAAATACACAAGAATAAAACAAAAGAGTTTCAAGACCACTGTTTACATGATTTTGTCACCAGAAATGCAGAAGTGTATGGAACAACATTTACCATCTATTTGCAATCTATAATACATCAAGAAATTGTGTTTTTTGCTCCGATTTGAAGGGCTAGTGCTCGAAACGTGAGCTTAGACCTTCCATGCACCCTCATGCGAAAAACGCACCATATTTCAGTAGTTTCAGAAACTTCGGGCTTTTATGGTATTTATTTATTATTCACCTTATGCCGCCAGCCATCTGGCTCAGCTGTTTCACACTTTGTGTTTGAACTCCCTTGGAAGGCTTTAATGAACTAATAATGTTCCTGCAAACACGATCCCAACAGCCAATCAAAACTTTTCATTCTACTTTAACACATCGAACCCGACTCCTTTTAAAACGTTATTTTCGACATCTGACAGAAAAATAATGAAAATTTATTAAGAAATTATATCTTATTGGACACTGAATGGGCGTTTGTTGATTCAGTAGCGTCTTACATCAAGAAGTGTAAAATTCATTTTTGCACTTTTACTTCCACTGCAAGTAAGTTGGTGTCATCATGAAAAGCGTAATAGCATTCACAGCCTTTTTTCTTCTCTTTACAGACGTCTTGGCTATCCCTACCATAGACGAATTGCAAGGTATGTTTTAATTTGATTCCTTTTTATTTTTATTTTATCAGAGCTTTAATGTTGGATATCGTTATTTATTCTGCAGTTGAATTTACCTTCCCCTTTCCAAGCGCTTTGGCAAACATTGTTGATTACTACATATAGCAAAAAAGGTCTTTTTTCATCATTTGTAATCGCTAGCTGTTTTACACCTTTTCTGAGATCAACGTAAAAACCGCAGAAGACTGTATAGAAGTCTTCTGTATTTATTATCGCGACTGAACTGCATGCCGACCAAATGGGATTCGTGCTATATTTGTATTTGCGTGCACTGCACGGTTAGCTCTGAAATAATGAAATATTAAGATATATGTTCATATTATAAAGCAATTTTCAAAAGTTATAAACGCGAAAGATGAACATTTTCGATCAATGAAATGTTAATGTTTATTGTTTAAGAAATTGGAATTACATTTTAAATGTTTTACATTGTATTAGTAACATATAGAAACTTTCTTATATGAATTCTGTCTTTGATGACGTCTATGTTCTTTTGCAGAGCAATTCCTGAATGATGAGATACATTCGCGAAACAAAAGAGCTGGTAAGTTTCAGAAGATGGTTAAAGAGAGACCTACAGCAGCATCTGTTTACAATTTCCGGTGTGGTTCTGATCGGTACTCGTAAAACCTCATTCCAAGTTTTCGTTAGCTTGGCTTTTGCCGAGGATTAATTCCGGGATATTTCTGTCTTGAAAAGATGTTAATATCAACTTATTCCCGACACAAAATGTTTCAATAGAGCGTTTAAGCATTGCGTATACGGGGAACGTCAGGTAGCCGTCTTGCGCTTGCTGTAGGTCCGCCATTTTTGTTGGTTGAAGCTTCACGTAAACGCGGTGCTAGGCAAACGTCAAAACAAACCTCCTCGTATAGAAAACGGGAGACGCCGAATGGCAAACGCGCCAATATTCAGGTTATTATGACCTCCTCCTGCCGTTCGCGGGAAAGATTCGTCACGTGATGCTTAAACTCTCTAATTAAATTTTGAGTTTCCTCATAAGTGGGGAATCATAGTGATTGGGAATGCTTGGGAATGATAGGGAATGATGGTGAATCATATATAGGAAATGATAGAAAACAAGCAGAGATGAGTTGCGTGAAAAGGAGGCTGACCATGTCTATTCATCTAGACACAAAGACTGTATCTTCAATACCTTTCTCAAAAAAGATGTGTGATAAATTTGAAAATATTTTGTGATAATTGTGATATTTGTCTTGATTATTGTTACTTAATATTCCTAAAACAGGTTTTTCAGTCACTTTAAAAATATTGTTCATGTTGAACGAACGAATGTGAAGCACACTTCCTTACAAGAAAACGTCAACAAATATATGGAATGTACTGCAGGCTGAACTCGTCGTGTGGCGCAGTCCACACTCGTGCCCAGTGATTCCCTGTATGCCTTGCGAACCTACACATCGAGCTCACCCCCATCTCTTCCACTTACTGATCGCACGTAAAAATAACAGCCGAAGAACGCCTGCGGAGAAGGCTGATCGCAGTCAATATGGAATTCGAATCGGAACGAAAACCCGCTTTTAACATTACAATGGATTTTTCTTTTTCTTTTCTTTGTTGCTTCTGTTTCTGTCTCTCTCTCTGCGTCTGCGTATTCCTCGTCCCGGTCCCGGCCCCGGTCCTAATGCTGGTGCTGGTGCTGGTGCTGGTGCTGGTGCTGGTGCTGGTGCTGGTGCTGGTCCCGGTGCTGGTCTGGTGCTGGTGCTGGTCCCGGTGCTGGTCTGGTGCTGGTGCTGGTCCCGGTGCTGGTCTGGTGCTGGTCCCGGTGCTGGTCTGGTGCTGGTCTGGTGCTGGTGCCGGTGCCGGTGCTGGTGCTGGTCCTTGTTCAGGTTCTTATTCTTGTTAGTAAAGTAACGTTAACATGATTTTTTCAAAACTGACATCTTTAGTTTGTGAGGACACGAGCGACTATTGCAGCTCTTACCAGCCGTACTGCGAAGATGCCGGGTATACAGATTACCTGAAGAAGAATTGTGCGAAAACTTGTAAATTCTGTGCACGTAAGTATTGCTTTTAGCAGCAGACCTTTTGAATGTTCTCTCAGTTAACTCACTGCAATTATAAACTATATCATTGTTAAAGCTTTTATTTCTTGTGTAACCGACCAAACAACATTGGTACATATAATAGCATACATTTTTGTTTGTGACAAAACTATTATTACATAACATGAAAAACCAACTATTTCTGCTGGAAATCTTTTCATTTGTCAGTACTCAGATCACTAAATTTCAGCAAAGAAGTTTTTATGAGAAGATCGCTGCTATATCAACTCCAGGAAATTGTATCTGCCTCGTGTTTGCATGTTTGATCCTTTAACTCCATCTACGACAGAGTAAATTATATCATCATCTCGATTTTATGATGTCATTTGAGATAAATATGTTTTATATATTTCTTGCCTCAAGAACTGCCTTGAATATCTCCTCGAGTAAGTGTTCCGACATTGCCTTGAGTTTCTTAAGGGCCGTTTAAACGGTGCCGACATTTAATCCAACATTATCATTTGTTGGGTCAAAATGTTGGGACCGTTTAAAGGGGCCTCCCAACAATGCTGGGACGTGTTGGCCGATGTTGGATCATGCTGGATCAAATTTGAATTCGTTCAAACTTTAATCCAACATGGAACCAACATTTATTTTGTTCTCGGAAATGTTGGGTCGTGTGGGAACCGAGTCAAGCATGCGCATATTCCTTATGTTTATTTTTTTTGTTGGCGCCGTTTAAATGGGCCTTTAAATTGAGGTTGGAATAAATTGGAAACTATTTATCTCACGTTGTGTTCATTGTTGCTTCCCTTTTTGTATTGTTTGCCAGATAATTATTACACCGATGAGCTGCAATTACGAGTTTCGAAACCTGTTTAACTTGTTTTTGTGGCAATCAATAATGAGTAAAATCATGATTAAATGTATCAACGGTCTAAGTTGATTTGGAATATTAAAACGTTTCTAAACAGTTTTAACTGTTTTAAAAAACGATAAACGTTTCTGTAAAGTTTAAAAAAATAATTTGTTTACCGTTGTATCTATACATTTTGTATCCAGAACTGAATTGGTATTTTAGATCCGTTTTTTCATACCTTTGTTAGGAAGGTTTGAAGAAAAGAATTTCTGTATTAAATTGCATGTTACGTTTTCAAGTCAAAGTCACGTAGAAGCCTTTTCGATAGTTGTGAGTGCCTCTTTGTTTGGTTCAAAGCATGTGAGGACAAGCTGGATTACTGTAATGTCTGCACGTCGTACTGCTAGAACCCAGGTTATAAAGTTTCACTGAAAATCTTACTGCTTCTTTGTTTGTTTCAAAAGCATGCGAGGACAAGCTGGATTACTGTAATGTCTACACGCCGTACTGCAAGAACCCTGGATATGAAGCTTCACTGAGAGTCTACTGTGCCAACACCTGCAATTTCTGCGCAAGTAAGCTATGACTAGTTAGGGACCGGTCATTGCTTATTGCAGGGTGGTGTCGGTGGGCGGGGGAGGGGCCGGGGCGAGAGGGGGGTTGGAAGAGTGATTTGCTTGGAGACAAGTTTTTCATTCAAAATTTGGCTTCACAGTAACTGATATATTTTTTCTTCATAATTCCTTATTTGACCCTCTCTTTTTCTCTACAGATTCCTGTGGTTTCCCCTGTTTCTTCTTCGATTCGCACGTCAAATCCAGATTCTCTTTAGAGTACTTGTCTCACGATATAAGGCCTATTTATAACGGCCGTTCCGGTGTCTGGTTTCACCGCCCCCAGTGCAATAAACAATCCTAGGTGTTGCATTCAGCCTGAAGCTCACTGATTGGTCGATATGTTTAGAACAGCCCTAAGGCCCCTCCTCATATCGGGAGACATGAACTTTAAGAACTCAAGAATAACGTATTAATTTTATTGTAAGAGGTTCTACAAGGCTGCTTTTTTCACTATTTTTCCATTAACCGGCAATGATACGTCAAACTGTAAGGGCCGATTATTTAAACGAAGTCTAAATCCTAGTCAACGATTATTTTTTGTTCGCAACATCTTTGAACAAAAGATAGTCATTGGCTAGGATTTAGTGTTCGTTTAAATAATCTACCCTAAGTGTTTTACCTCTGTTACCGTTGTACAGAACTCGTGACAATGTATTATAAAGTATTATAAAGCCAATCGGAGATATTTACGAAAATGTTTTTCTGCTAATCAAAATATCAGCTCTCCCAAAATCCACTTTCTGTTTGTTTTTCCTTTCAGTTCCAACCACTGTCCCTCCACCCACCACCCAGCCCAGGACAGAGGTCCCCATTGATCAAGGTAAGTTACTATTAGACTGGTGTTCAGTCTCTTTTCTCGGGAAGGGGAAGGGGGAGAGTTGTATCCAACCCCCAGCCCAGGACAGAGGTCCCCATTGATCAAGGTAAGTTACTATCAGACTGGCGTTCAGTCCTTTCTTTCAGGATGGAAAAGAGTCTAAATGAACTGGTTCGATATAACTCAAAATGTTTTAACAGTTTTAAGCGCCGGCTCTTATAAGTCAATTTGGCTTCTTCAATTCTTGATTGGAGCAGACTTTATTTGTTACGTCCTGGCCAGTAGGAGTAAACAATAACTTGCTCTTCTTACGTCACACAGGCAAGGTGGAGTGTGGCAAGCGCGCCCCAGGGACACGGATCGTCGGTGGAACAATGGCCAAACCCGGCGCGTGGCCCTGGCAGGTTACAATGGACTACCTTCCACACAAAGCACCCCACTGGTGTGGGGCATCTATTGTCACTCCTTACTGGATCGTGACTGCCTCACACTGCTTTGCGTATAGCGACAAACCAAAGGACTACAAGATTGTTGCAGGTATGTACACAGGACTGAGAACCGCACAGGGGGGTCACACCCGGTGCACAGAGGTCACAACAGTTGCACAGGGTTGTGAAGAGAAAGCGAGCACAGCGCTGGAACAACAACAGCAGACAGCCAGGTGACAGCAGTGAGAGAAGTAGGGAGTTTAGGCAACAAGGACGACAACATCGACGACGACAGCACAAAACAATAGGTCTAATTACAGAATGTGATAACCTAACCAGAGCAGTAGCCAGAGTAATAATAAAAACGAGGCAAAATTTGCATCTACATTGCATAACATAAAGTGTTACAAAAGAGATAAGAGTATGCTTCCTCGGAAAATTTAGAAAAGTCTAATTTCTCGAAAAATGAAATATATGCAATCTGAGCTGACTTTTTAGAGCCGATTTGTTTATTGGAAGGAAAATCAAGACTTGTCTCTATGGCTACGGCCCTACTAACTTGTACATGATAATGCACCAAGCTGACCACCTGTCCACGTGAAAAACCTATGTTTTGGGTTTTGTAGACACCTGAACGTCGAAATATAAATTGTCCGGTTTTGAATTCATACTCCTTCTTACGAGGAACGGTAAGAACGAATGGATTGTGCATAGGAAAAGAGAAAACAAGAAAGTAGAATTTCATCAGCCGTTGTCGTTGCCTTAAAGTACCTGGTGACTGCGGTGTGCACACAAGTGGTACAGTGATTGTGTTAGTGTGCGCATCGCTGTCACAGCACTGTCATTTGCCACTGCCATTGTCGTCACAGTGCGCGGCAGGGGGAAGGGAGAGGGGGGTGCTTTTACCAGAAGTACATTCAGTTAACCGATCAACAAACATTCTAGACTTATTGAAACCAACAAACCGAAGGATGTTTGTTCGGCTGACGAATGAACACGACTTGATATCGATTAGATGGCCTGGCATCTCATAATATCACTTATTCAAGATGGACGCATGTCGTACCAATATCTACTCGCTGAAGTGTAAAAACTATGAGTATGCAAAATTACGGACATGTCTAGACTCTTTTGTAGCAATAGCTAATAGACAGCGTAGTTACTTGGCTGCTGCCAAGTCAAACAATACAGTTCAGTGTCTTTATTCCCCACTTATGGCCGACTCAGCAAAAAGAAGAAATGTCATATAATGATATAAGAAAATATATGGAACTTGAGGAAAAATGGATATTTCTTGGTTTAATTGCAACTGCCGATTTAACTTCAAACACGGGTCAAATCAATATCGATTAGCAATTAAGTTAACTGACTCAGAAAAACGTAAAACGCACCAGATATAAGCGCACATTTGGAACTTGAGGAAAAATCGATATCGATTATCCCTCGAACACAGGTCTAATCAATATTAATTAGCAATTACGTTGGCTGACTCAGCAGAATACAACTGAGAAGCACCAGATATAAATAAATAATTATGTGGAACTTTACTAAGGAAAAATCAATGTTTCTTGGTTATCTTTGCATGTATTGAGTAAGATATAGTGCCAGTGTAACAGCGCAGCCAAGTTTGAAAGTCTTCTACCCTCTAGATACACATAGGCCAGGCCAGCTACAAGTCTTTCCAGCATGCGCCCCTAAGAATTATACATAGAAAGTTCAAAATTTTCATCTATCTTCTATGTTCATTAATGCATAGGGCAGCACACACTGAACGTGACGGATGTGTACGAACAGGAGAAGACGATCGAGAAGATCATTATGCACCCCCAGTACTCCCCCAGCAACAACCATGACTATGACGTCGCCCTGATCAAGCTGAGGACCCCCGTCACATACAACAGGCGCGTCAGGCCCGTCTGTCTACCCAAGGTATTGGACGTTTTGGTTTTTAAATTGTATTCCTGAAAAACTATGCAATTTTTAAATAGGACTACATTTTGAAACGTTGCTGAAGAGGAAGCAAGTCTATTTTCAAAATATGGCTGCCAATATGTGCAGAACAAAGGCGGAACACACGTAATCGATGTTCCAGACTTTCTGAGGGAGTAGATAGGGCTCAGGGAGTGGGTGGGGGGCGAATGCAGAGGAGACAGGAGGCCTTTCCACTTCCGACCTCTAGTAACGGGAAGTGAGCACACCATATCACAGGAAGTGAGCAAGTTTATGCATTCAACTTCCGCTTCTCGTCCTCTCGGAAATCCCACTTCCGGTCCCGTCACCACGGGCCGATGAGTCTCCAACATTTGTAACCTGCATGAGTTAGAAAAACACACTGATGTCACAGTATTTATCAAATATATACTTACTCTGTATTTCCATAAAGGTTGTCTGTTTTACATTGACCAAAGCTACTGGCTTTTTGACCCAAATGAATGGAGAAACTTGGAACCCAAGATATTTGTACCTCTCTGCCGTTGCCTTCGCCCTCCTGCTAACCTCCGTAAATTTACCCCTCCCCCCCTCACCATTGTCTATCCAGTCTGATTAATCTTGAAGAAAGTGAAGGTAGTTATTTGGACTGCCAAACACGCTAGGTGAAAATCGTGTAATGCAGTAAACATTGACTGAATGTTCAAATTGGACATCGAAATAATATTTTGGTTTCAGGTATAACTCTAAATACGGCCAGATAGTTCACCAATAATTAACAATGCGGGCATGTTGTTACTTTTATTTTCTGAAAGTTTGACTTCCCCGCTGGAACCGACTGCCACATCAGTGGATGGGGCCACACCCAGGAAAGCGGGGATATCCCCATGACCCTCATGCAAGCCAAGGTGCCACTCATCTCGCGAGAGACCTGCACCAACGGCTACAAAGACCTGGGGTATACCATCTCATCACGCATGCGCTGTGCGGGGTATTCCGCTGGCGGGATAGACGCATGTCAGGGAGACTCTGGGGGACCGTTGGTGTGTCAGAAGGACAAGAAGTTCTACCTGATGGGAGCCATCAGCTGGGGAGTGGGCTGCGCGCGCAAGGGTCGATATGGCGTGTACGCTGACCTCATGGATCTCAAGTACTGGGTACAAGAAACTATCAACAAGAATTGATTTGAGATCATTCTGTAGCACTTCTATGTGTGAAATATATAACCAAATAAATGTCTGCATGCTACAGACTTTGTACGGCGCCGTTACTATATTACACACCATCTCGAATGCAACTCATGACCTTTCCAAGTTAATAGTACGTTAACTCAGTTGCCTGAATACAGTTAGTTTTATTCGTACCAGGTTCTTGCAATAATATTTTACAGATTAAATATATTATGATTATAGTTCAGATACTGGTTACCTGCAATAACCATAAGGGCTAACCGAGCCAAGTAACCAGATTACAAAGTGACTGAGATTACGGGAGACTAGGTTCGAGTTACTGTTTGATTTCGGGACCATCGTACCTGTTCGGAAATCAAAGTCTGGCGAATCTTCGGATTGTTGTAGGAAATCGTTCTGATATCTAAAGAATCCTTGTTTCATTTGAAATAACAACTGAAGAGACCAATAGAATGATATATTCTAGTGGTACTGGGAACTTTTTGATTTGTACTGTTCCAATGAGTATTCATCTCCATTGCGGATCACTGCACGCGGTGAATTTCGTACAGGAACGGAAGCGCGGCCATCGGAAACAACCAACTTCAAAATTGAACCGGAAACTTAATTGTTTCTTTTGGAAACAAGGTACTAAGAGAATTTACCCAAAGCACGATGTCCATGGGCGTTTGCTGCGTACCTTCTCTCGCTGGAGATAAAAGACGACAAAGGTGAGCCACTCTAAACGAGAACGCTCTATGTTGTAATCGAGTATGCAAGTGCTAACCGAGTTCAATTTGACAATCTGTGTGTATTTTCAGTTTATTGGATGATTGACAACTATTGTTAGCGTCAGCTACTCAGGAAGCACTGAAGCATGTTTCTGCACATGCGCGTAGTCTCGACAATGCCCCTCTAATAATAAATACACCGTAAACGTCCGTTATTTAAATAAGCCCAGGGTTTATTCTCGGGGGGGGGGGATTATATTTGGAGAGTTTTGGGGTCTTGGAAGGGTTGGACCATGAGCAATGGGTAACTCTTTGACTCAAATCCCCGCTCAAATCCTATCTAAATATGTCGATATTTCAATAAATCTTTCAATAAATCAATCAACTTACTTACGATTGTGTTGTGTTGCGTCTTTGATTCCCTCATTTTGCTGTTTTCTTCCCGTTATTTGACGATTTCTGCGCTGTAGCTGTCCCATCCGTTTAAAATTCGAAACGATCGTCAGATGTTTGTACAGTACAGAATAGTGCATACCGCAGGCCATTCGCGGGCACCTACACGCGGAAAACCCTGAAAAAGGATGGGTAGGAACTTTTGGCCAGACGACGTTCATAGCTCGTAAGACCGATTGTACAGCCAACTTCCATATATGGAAGTTGGCTGTACAACGGAACAGAATTTGAAATTCAAATGAACCGTTTAGGGGTTTTCACTGAGGAAACAATGTCGATGGAGAATCCAATAGTTATTTCACCTCCAATAGGTTTTCAAACTCAGTCGAGGTAAGAATTGATATATTTCTTGTTTTAAAACGATCACACCGTTAAATGAATCTACAAAGAGCTATATCTTTCCACCTATAGAAATTCAAATGGACATTTGGTTCGGGAATTATTTGAAGTTGTTACATGCAATGAAGAAAATGTCGACACGGCGGATGTGAGCGTCGAGCAAGCATTTACCGAATTCAATTTGCTGCTGGAACACCGTTGTCTGAAAAGGCCCATCAGTAAGTTCAAGTTTGGGAGTATTGTTCGAGCTGCCTTTCCCGATTCAGTGATCGCAAAGAAGAGAAGAGTAATTAGTTTTGAGGGAGGAAAGAAGGGCTCATCAGGTAAGCCGATATTTGCCAATTTGGATAAAATTTACAAGCCTCAGGGCGTGCAGACTGCAGGGAAGATACTTTATTCTCAGAATTAACAAATAATTTAATTGTATTTGTTTAAAAATCAAAATCATAAATTGGTTAATCAATTAATGATAGTCTTTCGTATTACAGCATATTATTCCAATTTACGACTTCGTAAACCATCTACAAGAGTTGGAAACCGAAAGCCACTTCATGAAATTCAGACCAATCTGGATAATCGAATGTCAACATCCCTAGTTGCTTCTGAAAATATTTGACGCTCCCTCCCATACTAAATCATTTTTATTGTAATATTTCCTACTAACTAGAGTATAGACAGT
>JAOBYG010083325.1:0-11475 GCA_025403545.1 Epizoanthus stellaris
TAGATTTCCCTTGATTTGTGGAGAATTTCGTACATCGCAAAAATGCCTTAAATAGCCGTGACATAGCCCCTTTAAATTACTAAAATATTTAAAAACCGATTTTCAGGTAGTAAGCTATGGGGCCAAGGGGCATTATTAACTGCCACCTGGACTCGGAGTTTCCTGTGGCTCACAGAGAGTGTTGTCATTTACTGGATGCCGATGTTAATCACTGCAGAATCTGTAGGTAAGGAATTGACAGAGGTCACGGGCCTAGAAAGTAAGCCTACCGCAAGCTGTATACTAGTCATAGATACTGTAACAACTACAACGGGGCAAGCCCCTAGAGTGTAGAACGTCGGCTTAACCCCACTGAGACTTAGGGGGTGGGGGCAGAAAGTGCCCGCGCCGATTTCAAACTAGAAGCATTTAAAATGCTGAAATTTGGGCTTTTCCCAAAATCTATCGGGGAACATCTTGATGTGCTAACGTTGTCTTTATGGTCAAATCTGTTTCCATGGCAACCATGTTTTGAGTGACAGGTCTAGCGAAATTTTGCAATTTCTTTCCTTTAATATAAGTTTCCCTGGTATTATGCTTTAATAGTTTAGTTTCTGTTAATCAAAGTTCATTTTTACTCTTTTTGATGAAATCCTAATTAATTAACATGGTTTTTGACGTCATTAAAAAATCCAAGATGGTGGTCACAAAATCCAAGATGGCGGATCTACAACGTCTTGTGACGTCATAATTGAAATCATTTTTTGTCATTTGATTGGTATTAGCTACCTAATTAGCATACCAATTTTGATTTTGTTAGTTCCGATAGTTTCATAGTTACATGCACGTGGGCACTTACTCCTCCCCTCCTCCCCTTCCCAGTCCCAGGAACTTCATAAAATACTGAATGTCTCTGCGACTGTCTGTCTGTCTCTCTCTAGGTATCTTACAGTGCTGTATTTCCTTAATGACGTGGAAGAAGGCGGCGAGACGGCCTTTCCATTGGCCGACAATTCTACATTTGACGACGAGGTATCGAAACCGCACTATGTATTTCCTTATAATTTAGATAACAAGGAGACGCTGTTTTCTTCAGTGAGTGACACAGAAAAGAAGCTCAAATCGTCCTTAACAATAACATATTTATTTGATATTGCAGATAGATAAATAAGTATCAATGAATGCATGTATGTATGTATATATGTATGTATGTATGTATGTATGTCTGAAGATCGCTTTTACAGCGTGAAACTCGAGTAACCGATTTTAACGTATTTTATCATGTTTTAGCTTTTAACCATTTTATCGCCCAGTATGTATGTATGTATGTATGTATGTGTGCACGCGCGCGCGCGCCTGTGTGTGTGTGTGCAGGCTGTGGCCTGGTTTATAAATAGTACTTCTGTTCATGTTTGTAAGGTACAGGCAAGACGTTATATCAAGTACAACTCTCAAATGTCTACGGAGAAGAGTTCGCGTCTAAGAGCCTAAGGGCACTCTGATTATCTTTCGTAACAACTAATTTCCGTTTCCATGATCTGTAACAATCTAGGTATGGATTCGTGATGAGGCAAACATCTGCAATCTAGCCAAGAACTGTCACAAGTCCAACATTGTAGTAAAACCAGAGAAAGGTAAAGCAATTATTTGGTACAACCACATTGTTGACAACAGGACTAAATGGATGGGAACACTTGATTACTATACGTTTCACGGCGGGTGCGATGTACGTAGGGGGACTAAATGGATCGCGAACAGCTGGATCAGCGTGGGTAATGAGAGACTCAAGGACATATGGAACTGGATTACACTGGCCCGAGATCAAGAGAACAGGGCAAAAAAAGAGAAAAACGAGACAGTAATATCGACAAAGGAAACTGCAGAGACACATGACGAGTTTTAACGCGAATCATGATCTTGGTTTCGTTTCTGGACGTTTCGCTCCAAGTTGTTGAGTCGTAAATTCCGCTCAAACAAATAGTTGGTCTCAGAAGTGAAATAGAAAAATGACAAAAGTACCTAAAACAATTATGTCAACTATCTGCAGGTTGGCACTGACTTGACAAATGCCAACGCCAATACTGACCTGATACTCATTTAGCATCGAATAACATATCTATTGTGTTTTCCCCTTCACGTTTGTTTCTTACAGTGCAAGAACATGGTTGTTGTGTTCTTCTGATCAATTTCAATTTGTAGAAAATCAACGCCGCAGTTACGATGGCCGCGATTCTCCAACGCAAATTTCGATTTATTTCTTGTTCGTTTTCCAATCCTGATGTCTTTCACTTCCTCTATAATTTTCAAGCATTCAAACACAGTCGTAGAAAGATTATCTAAAATCTAATAAATTGACATTCTTAACTCCCAGTTATTATTCATAATACACCGTGTAAAAGTCATAAAATCCGTTATGCTCACTCGGCAAATCGCTTTTCGCCACAGTCTTGTGATTTACATGTTTCACGAACTTCAGTGTCTCCTTGTCTCGGTATACCAAGGCCAGGGAATTCTCCAATGGTGCGACGGTTAAGAGCTGAAATAGAGAAAAAGAACAACGAATTGTTAAAAGCTACAATTACAACTAGTTTAGACAAGTAAATAAATTATTTTTAGTGTTGCAACAGTAATTTACTGATTTTAATAGTACTACACTATAATGAAGAGCGTAAATCTCTTATCTTCAAGTGTAATTTCTAATTAGTGACACACTAACATATTCGACATAGGCTCTACCCTTAAACACATTAACACTGAAGAAATTACAGACACAACACAGCCGAATTAAATTTAGAACATTAGGGCGGAACTGTGGGAGTGCTATTTCCCACCTACAATGTATGTCATTAACCATGTGGAAAGCATAATGCTACAATGCTGCACACATAATAATTTTCATCGCATTACGGAAACACGGCACAACTCCACAACAGGAAATAGGGAACATGGACAATGTACCCAAATACGTCCATAGCCCCATGGTGTCCACTTGTAGTCACAAAGGAGATGGGATATAGGCGGGTTTCTGTTGACGACACGTAATTATCAACAAACCGTTTCAATTCCAAACACCTCTAAGAGTTTCAACGAAATCTCTGCATCGAACATCCAAAAGGTTGTCAAGCTTAATAACAATAACTGAAAGCCTCCTATAAAGCAGATATCACACAGTGGCGGGAACCCAGAGACATGGAATTCACATTCGAATGGCAGGAACGATATCTCAGTAGTGAAACTTTACCATGAGTACAGACACTGTATAGCTCGGTACAGATCTAAAAGCATGCTTTATCCAATTCTTCGGTAACTAGGACCGTTGTCCAAACAACGTCTCACACTAAGTCAACACAAACAAATATGGCGGCCATAATCACCTCCTGTCAAACCACAGAGTATGTTCAGAAATACACTTCTGCACCTTCCGAAGAGGATACTGACCGACCGGCCACAAATAGTTATACAGGTTATACATAGAAGCCGTTTTGGCTTGGGGTCAACAGCTTCAAACATATATTGCAGAGACAAATCACGTGCTCATCACGTGAAACACTCGTACCTCTTCATCTTCATCACGTGCCACGTATGACGTAAATCCACCTTGTTCCTGACTCCATCCTGAAACGCATTATAAGTGAATTAATTATAACGCACTATCTGGTTGGTGGAGAACGGTGCTTTCACGACAGGAACTACACATAGTAGTAGTGGAAAAATGTTAACCTGCAGCATCCAGAAGTCGTAGTTGTATTCAACGTTTGAGAGAAAATACTAACTTTCAAAGGGAAGTAAATTTAGGAATAAAATTACGACGGACCGTATATTTTGACAGCTACAACTTACTGATGACCATTTTTTAAACATTCGCAAACAATAAAGATCACATGTACAACAACATTCTATCAATAAGGTCACTTGAACAAACTACCTTCACAGCCACAGTATAACATTGTATCTAAGGCGAATTGTGTTCCCTCCGGGTCAGTGTCATGAACCAGTGTGTATGATCCATGTGTCCAGTGTCTCAATTCTCCATGACAACAGTGTGTTGAAGAACCATTATCCATGGCAGTACAATCTGTTTGTTTCAGCACTGTACTTGGTTCCTGAAAGGTATGCAGACGGTTACTAGATGTAGTTCCAACAAACCGACTTCATTGATTTCGAGGCAGAGGCAAAAATGAAAACTGGTGGAGAGCGAAGTAAGTGAAAAGATGCAGCAGGTAAAAGAAAGTTGGACAGCCAGCAAGAAACAGGAACCCGAGAAATGCCCTTTACATCAGATCCAATTTTGTTGAATCCATAGGGTTTTACCATTAGACAAAATTTTGTTGACCCTATTGGACATTTGCCATCAGACACAATCTTGTTGTATTCTATGGTATGTCTACCATTAGAGACAAATTTGTTGAATCTATGGGATGTTTACTATCATATAAAATCTTGCTGGATCTATTGCTCTCTTAATTACCATCAGTCACAATCTTGTTATATCTACGGTACATGTATGTCTGCCATCAGAGATAAAATTGTTGAATCTATGGGATGTCTACCATCAGAGAAAATCATGTTTAATCAATGGGTTGTTTGCCATCAAACACAATCTTGTTGGATCTATTGGAAGTTTATTATCAGAAACAAGGATCTATTAGATTTTTAGTATCAGATGCTGGATAATGAAATTGATCAAATAAAAGTTGATATCTTATGTGTCTTGTCGTGAGAGTGGACAATTTGAGCTGACGTTTCGAGTGCTAGCCCTTCGTCAGAGTAAAATCGTGTTAGATCTATTGGACTTGTACATTGTACCATCAGGCACAACCGTGTTGGATCTATGGGATCATTATCATCACTCACAATGTTGTTGGATCTATTCCGGTCTTTAGCATCACACACAATCTTATTGGATTTATTGGGCCTTTAACCGTCAAACACAATCTTGTTGAATCAATCAGTGAGTTTGTACTGTCAGGTACAACTTTGTTAGACTTATAAGGACTATTCCATCAGGTACAATCTTGTTGGATAAGGCGTTTACCATTAGAGACAATCTTGTTGATCCTGTCAGACATTTACCGTTAAAAACAATCTTCCTGACTCTATTGGGCTTTAACCATCAGGTAAAAGTTCTTGGATTTATAGTAATTTACCACTGGGCACAATCTTGTTGGATATGTAGGCCTTTCTATCGGCACTCATTACAGTACAGTACTAAATCTCCTTGTACCTTAACAGAGCCTGACAGTAACAGCAAAACAAGAAAGTGAAGAAAGCTTAGTGCCGAGACGAAATAGTAAAGCTTACGTACTAAGAAATGTAGTAATGATTTCATAAGTGAATGAGTGTGTAAGTGAATATCCAAGTGGTTGAGTCACTAAGTACGTGAATGTGAAGCACTGCTAATTGACTCATCAAACACTGCAAGATTAGAAGTACCATTGCTGAAAACAAGTTTCAAAAGGCGACAATTTTATGGACTCCAGAGTTTGAGAACTGGAGATAAATATACCCACCCCATTATCTCCATGGTCCTGCTCTTTCTTCTCGTTATCTTCACCCAGTGACACATCTGCCAACTCCAGACCTGTAAACATCCTCAGCAGTTTGAAGAAAGGTTGGCACTGAAGCAACTCCATTAGCTGTCCAAGGATTGGTGGAAATGACTCGTGTTGTACACATGCTTGTGAATAGTGTCTGTAACAGACAATAAATCGTGTGTCACTCAGGTGCAAGTAAACAATGAATAACGATAATCAAGCAGTTACCGTATTTACTCGATTATGCGCTGCGGCGCTTATTAAATTTTTAGACTTTTTGATGTGGCACTTATTCGAGGGTGGCGCTTATTTAAATCTCATTAAAAACAACATTTTGAATAAGACACAACAGCTTTTTAATTATAAGGATGATAACAACAACAACAATAAAACTCGTGTGAAAAAGTAAACTACACTTTCTTCTTTCATTGTTGTACATGGGAATAAATTTCCGCTTTTGGTTTGAAACGAATCATATCATTTTCCATTTTTGCTTTGACGCTGTTCGAATAAGCGCCACTCTAGAGCTCAAGTACTTGGAATAAGCGTCGCATTGTTGCAGAGGGGTGCGGCACTTATTCGAGGGCGGCGCTTAATCGAGGGAGGCGCTTATTCGAGTAAATACGGTAAATATCGAGTGCTACTCTAATGTACTGACAATATAAACTGGTGACAAAAATCACAATATACAATCTTCAAGGCCATTATACTCTAAGAAGGCTTATCATGACATTTGAAATGGCTGGCCAGTATACTTGAACTACTCGAAACAACAACAACAACAACAAACTTTTATTTACCCATGTAACGTATATCAGTATAGATGATTGTACTTACATGTACTGTAACATAGCGATGACATATTCGCCACACCAGGAAATACAAAAGGACTGGTCCCATCTACCCAAACGATCCCAGAAATCAATGCTCCATTGAGTGTTTTGCACAATGTGTCATCAAGAGGGTGTTGCAAGCTATTGTTTTGGAACAATACACGTTACTTCATCTCGTCTAAGAAACAATGCAATTAGGAAATGCATTATGTTAATCACATCATAATTTGTGCAGGCTAATGATTCTGTTTTGTTCTTCATATCAAATTAGCATTTGCTGCATTGTTTTCTGGGATCGTTTGGGTGGACGGGTGCCAGTCTTTTTGTAGTTTCTGGAGTGGTGAATACGTAAGGCACGCTCTGATCGATGGAATTGATCAACTAAAAGTTTATATGTTATGTTTTTCGCCGTGAGGGTGAAAGGTAAAGGATTCTGTTGCTCCTTCGATCTTGGTGATCGGCCTATAACAATTGTCCATGGCTTCTTGCTCATTAACATATTCCTACCTTTTGTTGGCTGGCCCTCTTGTATTCCATACTATACTGTCACTCTGTAAAGCCTCCAGTACTTTGCAGTATTTGTCTTCCTGTGGTAAACATAGTGGCATATAATGCATTAGTATCTTTTCCTGAGTGGTCCGCTTAGTAACAAATGCATTTCCACATTTCCCAGGCAATGCATAGATTCGTATTCTTGTTGTGCAACTATGTCAAGTGAAAGGTTGTAGAGAATATTATATAACTTGAATTCATGTGTTTAATTACAGACATATGTATTACAAAATAACTTTGAAACAAATACAATTTCTTTGGAGTAGTGAAGATGGTGATGGGAGGGGAGGGTGGGGTGTTTAGGAATAAGGAAAGAGAGTTAGGATGGACACACCTTTCTTGTCCACGAAAGAGGGGAAGGAGCAAGAGAATCCTCTTCCCAAGTTTCCGTGTGAGGTACATACTGCAGTTTTTCTAGGTAAGTCTTTTATGGCATTCTTTAACCCAAGTTTCCTATATAATTCATCCTCCTATCCAACCAGCCTCTTCATTCCACTCCTGTAGCATAATATGACATGTAATAATATAATTTTGCCCTCCACTTCTTAGTTAGAACTCTTACCAACAAGAAATCTTGAAGCTCCATTTCAGATTCATCTTCAAATCTCTGTCTGATCTCCGATACAATACCTTCATCCAAGTACATTGGGTTGACCCACTCAGTGAGTATCTCATCCTATACAGACGAAATTTAGTTTAAATGCAAGAATCCCAAGGCACAGCCACTGGATCAAGAGAAAATGCGACCCGATAATAGACTGCCAGCTTGTGTTATAAACCATTATTAGTAATGGTTAATAACAGGGCTAAATATATATAGTTAATTTATCGTTGTGCATCATGGAAAGTAAGACTTTACATCAGATAAATGTTAAATTCACCAGACCTTATTGTCGGTAGGTAAAGTAAAGTATCAATCTTCTAGGCTATGGCAAGTACAATACTAATCGGGAAGAGGATGTACTAAATGTGTGGGTTCTTTTAAGTCCCATCAGCGACAAGGCCAACAGCTTAATGACCCTGCACACGGTCGGTGTGGCAAAAGAAAATCAGAAAGAAAGTTGGAAAGAAGATTACATGCATCCACTAAATATCAAATCCGGGACCTCCTTACTTGCACTCCAAAGTTTTGCTTACTGTACTGTACTCACATATATGTATGTAATTAATTACTGCTGCTCAACTCTGCCTCACGGTACATTTATACTGTAAGTGGTATCGTGTGCACCTACCGCTTTCTTAACTGGTTCAACAGTGCTGGGAAGAGGTTCTTTATAAGGCGTTGGTCTCTTCACTGGCTCTCCGTGAAACCATCCACTCACGGACAATCTGGTTTTGTCTATAGACAGCACTTCTGAGACCTGGAGAACGTGTTTCAACAAGAAGACCAATCCAAATGTTAAAAACACGCTTTGACAAAAATTGGATTGCAGATTAAGGCAGAAGGGAAAAAGGAATATAACTTCAACTGATCATGACAACAGGAGTTAGTGCAATGGAGGAAGCTAGAACCAACTTCACTTAGCTCTGAAAACTTGATATTTAGGTCACAGGCTCCATTACTGCAATAATTGTGGATGTAAGTGCCATGTTCTTAACTACTCAAAATTTCTCTGCGGCACCATGGCTCACGAATTTCAAATTTGAAACCCAATGCAATCCCTTGTGACTCGTTTTTGCTTCACACCTAAATTTATTGGCCCTTATCAAAAACATGTGCCCACGATTACTGCACTAATGTGATATACATGTACATGTACTATGAAGTTCTGAAAGTAACGAGCCCCTTAAAGTAACGTCAGGTGCCTCTAAAGATTTCTGAAGTGCATGTTACAACCCCTCAGAATGTAATGACCTCTCTGTAAATAAGGAATCCTCAGATAGTACCGATCACCGAAGTTGCAGCCTCTGCAACAATGCATGAGAAAAACATTTCATAACAGTATGTGAAAGATGAAAGATTCTTGTACGTCGGAGCGGTACTAAGTACTACAGTACTACACACAGTAGAAACAAAGTTCAATTAGACAGCCAATAGCAGTAGAATGTGGTAGAAACAACTAAGCATTGAAATGTGGTAAGTAAAACGTACATACATGACATACTGTGTTTGAATCCATTTCTAGCTGCTCCAAAGGTAATGACTCCTCCGACATTAACAATTAGCTATATCCTCACCTGATGGAAGGACACTCGGCTAACTTCAAAGAATGTCAATGAATTCCACTTGGGGACAAGGGTCAACGTAACAGTGTCTGGCTGTCCATGTTCTGCAAGCAAAATAGCATAAGAACAAACTTTTGTAAACACCTTGCTCCAATGACAAATACCTGTGAAGTACTTGGAATGTTTATGAAGGGGGAAGGGGTGGGGGACAGGAGGTTAAACCTACTTATTTTATTTGTACTACAAGCATGGGACCAGAAGGTATCCCATGGTAATTAGTCACAAATCTGCCATCTTGGATTTTGGATTTTAAATGTTTTATGACGTTAGTGAACTGCCTTAATTGATTTTGATCAAAAATGTCAGAATTACATGTTTAATAAATGATTTATATACTGCAATTAATTCAAAGTAATTAAGAACTGGTTACACAACATTGATTTTTAAAAAAAATTCTCATTTGTAGCGAAAGTATCCGTCAGCCAAAATAATGGCCATCATTTACAGACCCTTTACAATCGAATTGTCTGCAGATGAATTATAGGAAAAGTGAGAAAGTATTCTGATACAGTAATAGCTTTATCCATTTTGAAGAGATATCAGAAGATACTTTGCTACCTCCGGTCCAGTTGGGATAACACTGCCAAAACAATACTTTTATTACCCTCATATCGTAAAAACAGAAACTTGATCATTTCTCATTCTTGTACTGTACAATTGCAATGTACTTACTCGGGGCCAGAATAATAATGAAATAGCATAATCTTAATCATAATAATAATAATAATAAAGGGTTGGTGGTGTTATTTCCCAGCTCATCGAGATCTTGGCAGATAGATTGTATTTTCTCATGAAAGAAGTTAATGAAGTTTTCAGCAAGCTCATTTTTGGTTTTGTGGAGAGGAAACAGGTCTTCTGATTTCCTATGCATCAATTTATTAACAGTTGTAAAGAGTTTATTTTGGTCATGGTGACAGTCGTTGATCAATTGACAGTACTAACATGATCTTGATGAACATAGTAGCTCATTAACCATTAGACATTGCTGTGTAAAATTTGTGCGGTCTTCAGAAGTTCTTGTTTTACGCCAACGTCTTTCTAGCTGTCTTCTTTTCCTTAGTTTTCGCTTCCTTTATGTCCTCGCCATACCAGGGTGCTGCAGGACGGATTGTTACCAGGCGTTTGGTCAGGGGTGCGTGGGAGTTGAGGATTCTTGATAGTTCAGAGTTGTAAAGTTGAACAAGATGAGGTGAAGCACTGGCTCCGAGCCAATGGGAATGCATTCAGATCTGAGTTCTACTTCTCAATACTATACCACATACCATCAACAGAGAACAAGTCCAAGCTTCCTCCATCTTCCTTTGTCCATGGCGGCACAAGATACATTATGTACGCTATTCTCCGCCCCTCCAACTCATCATCATGGCACAATAGAACATCTGTAAACACAAGATATATAACTAACAATTATTCCATGAACATGCATGGGTATATGGGATCATCTATAACTAAAGAGACCTACATGTATAGATGTGAGGCACTGAGTTGGTTATAATCATCTCATATCCAACAACGTCATCATCATAAAAGTCACCAACATTTCCGTCATCACTACCTCGATGACGTAGGGCTCAAGCTGAGTTAGAAAATTTGAAGGAGGTTCAAAGTGAAATAATTAAGTTGTTAAGAAACTATTCAATTGCCTCAGTGTTGTCCATTGTCAACCACGATTACTTAATGTCTGTCATCGGCAAACATGATACAGTCAGTACATGTACCTGTATGCCGATACTGAGCACAGGACATGTCTACTTGGTCTGATAATGCTATTCCAGTAACATCCTGCAGCCATTCTCGGAATTTACCATATAGAAGTTGTCTGTTGGAATACACAGGTGATAACAGTGAGTTGCAGATTGACTGACATAAGTGTGATTCGTACATGTATGCACATACTTGTACATTTGCACTATCAGTGGTTGCAACTTTGGAACGCCTGGGTTCTTTGTTGTACATACTACATACAGGGTTTCAGAAATAATGTTAAGCTATAAAGTACTGTCAGTGGCAGACTAAGCTGAAAGAAACTCCAAGCCCATCAGACACTAGAATAATCAGTCAGAATAGAATACTGACTACGTATACACTATGACTTAAGGTCATTCCTCTGTTTTGCCATGTGTAGCTGTAATGCGCATGATACAAAAATCTAAACTTTTATCAATTATCATAATTTAGTACTATACATTAGTCATTCTAACTCATTTCTAAGGTAATGCTGCTTGAAAATATACTTATCTCCATGATTGAAGGGGTATGTTATAAAACTCGCCCCAGTCTCCTCGTGGAAAATGTGGTTTTGAAGCCGTTATTATTATTTGCCATTATTTGTACAGTATCTCATAAACGAG
>JAOBYG010083547.1:0-11471 GCA_025403545.1 Epizoanthus stellaris
GAATATGGTGATGATGGTGAATATGGTGATGATAATAATGATGATGATGATAATGATGATGATGAATATGGTGTTGATGTTGGTGATGATGATGATAGTGATGATGATGATAATGATGATGATGAATATGGTGTTGTTGATGATGATGATAATGATGATGATGATGAATATGGTGATGATGATAATGATGATGATGAATATGGTGTTGTCGATGATGATGATGATGATGATGATCAGGATAATGATGATAAATTATGATAAAGTATTTTAAGTACCTTATAAAGGCCAGAGAAAAGGACTGGAGAGAGACAGACATGTAGTCAAACAGATAGATCGATAGATACAGAGCATGAGAAATTCGATACATTCGCAATTCGGGATATTTCGGACAAAATATATGAAGAAGCAAAACATGGAAGTTGACCTGTATAAAATGATTTCTAACATGACGCAGTACTCCCTCATGTTAACTCGAAAGTTGATTTTGCCTTTTCGAATTTACTACACTGGTTCCAGTTAACAAAACATAGACTAAATTAGTATCTAATCCAGATCCATTCTCTTCAATATCCGTTTCATTCTCGTTCCTAGAACCCACGTTTAATATGACCAGCGGGCAGTCACAGGAAATGTCCACGATATAATCATACGCGGACTTCCGGTCGGCCAGTGCTTAGCTAACCTGTCCGCTTATTGCATACTGCGCATGCGCTGGCATGTGGAAGCCCCACCAGGCCGATCATTTCTGCGGCAGTCCAGCTACAACATTGGCTCTGGGAACTAGATTGTGCCCATTTCTAACAGTTGATTGTTTGAAGTTCCTTTCCACAGCTCCCACAAGTGCAAGTAGCGAGCTGAGGTCTAAAGCAGAGCTTTGTAGTAGCCTCTGTAGACCAGTTAGCCGCTGATGAATTCTAATACTGAGGGGCGAAACACCTGTACTTGATGTATGCTGACCCTCTACGAGTAAAATTTATTGATCTCTTGTTCGTTTTATTTCAGGCGCAAGAAGATGTCGAAGACGATAGACTGGAACTGATGCGTTTGGCCCTGGCACGAAATCTTGCACGGGCAATACTGAAGGAAGGACAGGCTTAACTTGTTGGACATGACGGGCAATATCATGAAAAGGGAGGGCCGGTGCACTGTGACACACGGGCAATACGAAAGGAAGGACAGGCTTAATAACGCTGTATAACACGGGCCGCCGCTCGATATTACGACCAGATATGCAGATAAAGATCCGGGCAGATGATTGGACTTGGTCACGCTTGATGAACCCTTTTGTGTTTAGTCTGGTTCCGACTCGTCTGTCGTGATTTGGCGAGAGACTCTTCAATTGTAAATTTGAGACATCATAAAGCGCTAAAAATACGGTGCGGCTCCCTTAAATCTCGGCATAGCACCGAACGTTTTTGTTCGGTACACGAAGGAAAGAGAGAACATCACTGGCAAAAATAGGAACGAGTACCGGAAAGTTTGGCAAATTGGCTCTATTCTAGAGGGTAAGCGAGCAGTACTGATCTTATTTTGGGTACCCGTTCCTTCTTTGGCCGGTCCGTTTACACGCGATAAAACTTTCGACACGGCAGCTGGCTTTTTATCCAGATGCCGCGCATAATTCTAGAAATGTGCTCGGTATCCCAAATATTTCTGGCACGGGTGCCATTGTGAGTTCTGGTATTCCCTGTGTTACAAATTAGAAGTGTCCTACCCAGGAATTAGCATCACCGTGCCGAGGTTTGAGGATGCCATGCCGACTTTATAGCGCTCAGTTGTTATCAATCAGTAGGGCTGAAGTCCAGGAGAAAGCGGGGAGACATGGTTACTTAAAACACTATATATAAGTGAGGACACTATCCTTAACATAGGGCCAACGTGCATATCATAGCCAGGAACACGAATGACTGTTTGTGTGTGGATAATAAATCGTGGAACTTTTTGGAGTTTCCATTTCTACCGGTACTCTGTGAGCGTGTGTCCTTTGTAGTCGCAACTCTTTTAAAATGGCGAGTCGAGTCTCCATGTTGCCGTACAGTAATGTATGGAATGATACTTTCTAGCTTTTGGACGATAACCTTATCTAGGTATGTCCTCAAATGATGGCTTTTTCTAAGAATTAATTGACAACCAAACAAATTGATGTCTTCAGCACAAAAGAAGGACGCTCTGACTTCGAAGGTTCGATCAATCTATTTTCGCTTATGTATGCCCATGTATGTCCATATATATATGCCCATTTATGTCCATATATGCCCATGTATGTCCATAAAAGTTAGCTTTTTTGACAAGCATATTTGACTTTGATCAAAATTAATCCTCCTTCTCTTGACTTTTCCCCGCTCCCCTCTTCCCTCGCCGAACGGATTTCCCCTAAATCTACGAGGATGGAGGCGACTTGGGACCAAAAAGTTGCTTTGCCTTTGTACGTGTCTGCCTTCGACTACACACCAGTCAACTGGGGCATGGCCAAGCTCGGGAATAAGACTAACACCAATGCCGCAGTCAATAGGGTATATTCGATCATAAGTAAATCATACACTGCGTTAGCTAGCTCGTGTTTAGAAACACAACGCATTTCGTGGCCTCCAAACACCTTTTGGGCCTTGTGTTCAAACTTCCCCATACCGCCCTCCCATGGGATCTATATGTCTCGTGGCAGGTGAATTGTAAATGTTCTGCGTCTCCTCGAGGATGGACACAGATGGAACTGAGTGATGCATATTGTAAAATAAGAATCAAATGGCAAATCTATTTTTTGTTGCTCCATTTTTTATTTGCGGGGTGTAGTATACAATGATGTATTTGGTGCTATGTTGGGTTTGCATTACAGTGTTGTCCAGTCGACCAAAGTCATGTGCAGTTAGTGCCCCCAACCCTAACAAACTCGAGTATTAACATACTGATCGAATTATACTGTAACTACTCTCGGCTAAGTTGTTCTACTATCGCTAGCATTACATAAGTCATAACACTGTACGATTTGTCGGTCAAGAAAATGATTTGCAAACACAAGGTAATGAAGTAATGTGCACACGGTCAGTACTACCTCACCACAATGAACTTAAAAGCCAGCTGACGCGGGAACCGTTTCACCACTCCCAGTCAGTCATATTTATATAGTAGGCTGGTTTTGAACCCTTTAATTATCATGAAACTAAAACTCCAAAAAGCATTTTGTTGCCTATTTTGAAAGACTCGCTTCATGTTGGTAAACAAAGCATACGATGGATTATGTAGCATTAGAACCACAAGTGCCACACTTCATCTCATTTTGTACACTTTGTCAAGAAGGAGTCTTCACAATTTCCATAACGCGTGTGTAAAAGTACAACTGGCCGACACATTTTGGTATACCTCTGATGCAGAAACCGCGATATAAACGAAGTCCCCAATATAACGAACATATTTTTTACAGTTAGTTTGTATGGATTGAAGCACCCCGATATAACGAAAAAAAACGATATGATGAACATATTTTTTTCAAACTGATTACAGTAATTTCTATGGATTAAAACCTCGATTTTACGAAGTTGTAACGAAAACCGCGATATATAACGAACCAAAGTTTTTTAGTACCGAAAGTGAAATTTACCCGATATTTGTGTTATTCCGCATTTAAGCGAGACTCGACTTTCGTTTATTTTCTCGATAAATGCAAAACATATATTCACAGGGTAATAGCTTATGAGTTATGGCATTGTCACCTCAATGTTGCTCAATGTTTAATAAGACGTGTCATACTTTCATTACACTCTTTATACAAGATACAACGAACGTTTCAATGTTTTCAGTTTTCCGGAAATTCCGGCGTTTCGTTTATGACGAAGACCCGAAAAAAACTAATTCGTCCGGTCCCTTGGCACTTCGTCATGTTGGAACTTCACTTCGCGAAAATCTTTTGTTGAAACCAAACATAAATTTGGTGCTCAAGTTTGAAAACAAAATGGCAAAAGGCCTTAGTTGCCTGTAGATATAGCACCAAGTTTTTACGAAATGATGAAAACTATTTGCAAACATTTTAAGTGACGAGTGGCGACCTGAAAGTGATCAAATGAACAAACGCGGCCTCGAGTCAGTGCCAGTGGTTGTAATTTGTTTATTGTCGGGAGTAATGGCGCTGAGAAGTGGTTAAAGTTTGTTCAGTAAGCACCTGTTTTATACTCGAATTACTCTATTGACTATCGATTGACAGGCCATCAGTAAAGACTTGGTGACTAAACCTCAGTATACAATTTACGAAAATAAGACTTTTCCTCAAATTGGACTGCGCCATTTGGACGTGGACAAACTAGTTATATCACACCCAATACAAGTCGGTAGTTTTGTAATATTTGTTCTAGCTGGTCGGTGTTAATATAAAAGCGAGCAGCTTAGTGATTTTTTGTTGAATATTGAGAGAAATCTCCATTAATTGGCATATGTTGAGTTCGTTTTTCTTGCTTTATTCTAAAGAGTAAATAACTGTCAATAAAACTTAATGTTAACTCAACGTTGATATGACTAAATAAAATATAATAAGTTATGCAAAATATAGTTTTGATCAATATATTTCATGAAACCCCGGGGCTCCTTATGAAGGCTGCTGTGCTATTATTAAAAGTGCATTAATTTTGGTAAGAAGAAGAAGAAGATCGATAAAACCCAAATAAATTCTGAATTTATTTTCAATGAAATAGGATAAGATTTTTAGTAAACTACTTGAGTTATTGAAATAAATTACAAAGGTCAAGTACAAAGAGCAGCCCGTATAAAATAGTTCACCTGTTAGCGCGGCTCGAAGAAAGCTGCATGGGTTGTGGAAAGGAAAATGTAATGTTCACTATAAACAACGCACACAAGCAAAGCAATTAGTTTATGGAGCTAATTTTAATCTCCATATTTCTTTTTAAAAACTTGAGCAAAATTTGGAGCCCGCTGCGTCGGTATCTTTGCGATGCGGTAATCCCATTTGGCGATCAAATCGCTCAAATAATCAGGAAAGCCGACAGGCTGCCGAAAAGCTTAGAATACAGGAGTAAAATCATTTACTCTTCCATTGTATGTTGCCGCTACAAATCGATTTGATGATTTTTATTCATCGTTTGATGTTTTTATTCATCGTTTTAAAACAATTATAATCCGTTTCCATGCTAATGTATTCAACTTTGAACTGAGTGCAAAGAAAAAAATAACCGTGTTCGTTTTTCCGGCAAAAAAACCCCTCGGTAGTATCAAACTAAATTGAAATATCAATTTAAACTTGTTAAAGATGCTACCTTTCAAGTTAGCCCCCTCGAGAGTTTGGTTGAGAGCTGATTAATGCGAAATTACTTCGAACTAATCTAAGGGCTAGTTATAATTATGGCAAAGGCAGGTGTGTTGAACTTCACTTCAACAAAGTTTATCATGTAAATTTTCCAAATACATTGTAAATATGCTTTTTTAAAAGTGAGTTCTAGTTTAATACAACCGCTCTCGATTCGACCTCGTACATAAGTACTATATCTCTTTGGACAGTTACTTGTACAAAATAGATATTTTAAAAAAATAGAAATACATTTTTTCTCATTGATTTTGATAGGTTCATTGGTCGCTTTGTTTTCGTCTTTTATTTACAAGCTAACAGCACTTGGAAGTCCCTTGACAGATATTGAAGTTCTGTTCAACTTAGCCAGGCAGCTTTCTACTACTTCGAAATTAGTAAAGTTACATGCTCACTTTGCATTCTATCACTGAACATTGTGGTGAAAAGTTTAGTTGCATCTCCGTTTAACTGTCACATTTTTAAATCAATATTTCTATTCCATAACAACCATTCTCTCGTCAACTTCTTATCCCTTCTAAAGAATATAAAACCTTTTCAAGGCTTACTTTAATTATATCTGATATATCTCTTAACGGATATTGTCTAGGGCTATGAAAGGAACAACATGGCCTATAGTAGTTTTGATCTGATCTAGGAACAAAAGCGTCCATTACAAAATGATATCAAACTGTCAAAGGTTTACCGCAACATTGTATGATTGGAAAACAAATACTTTTTTGACAAAAAAGTATTAAATGCCAGTTTTACGCAAACAGTTAGAAAAGGAAGTTATAACTTTCAATTTTCGTTTATTTTTGGTGATAAAATTTTCGAGCTATATATATATCGTATCAGTTTTGTTCGTGTCGGTTTCTTGTGACAAAAATAATCAGTGGAATATCAATTTTTATCGATTGTGTTTTATCATAGTACCGCGTACCGGTTTCATTGATGTAAAGAAAGAATAAAAGCAGTATATATCGAGCTAAGCCGGAAAGTAAAAAATATTCACGGCAACTGAAAATTACTAAAATTCATAGTTACGTTTTGGGACAGTCTAACTTGTGATATATATACACGAGGGAGAAATATTAAAAACGAGAATTTAAAGTATTTATAGTTATACTTCTGTTATACTGAGAACTAACACGAAAAACTGTTCACCGCCGAATCGACCTTGAATTTCATTCAAAATGCTTGATAAATTCATAGAGTTATAAGAAACTTTGTTTTAGATGAATGGTTTAATTCTGCATGGAAAAGACACCAAAAATGGTATGTAGCAGCCTCGAAAGAAATTATTCTGGAATAGCTGGTTATAGGCGATTGTGGTATTTCAGACCGCTCTTTTCGGCACGAATTATTGATATTTCAGGACTGACAATTGCAATGGTAATTCTGTAGTTGAGAAAGTATGGTTATGAAAAACAGTTCAGTTTTGTTTGACACCCTGGGGTGAACTCGAAGTGGTTTTTTTTCTGGTGACAACTTGCTTAGATAACTTGCAGAAATTACAAAATATTTGGAGTTAAAGACGAGATACAATTGTACTATCGTGGAAAAGGCAACATGACCGCCTTCATGTTACTTGTAAAACTAGTTACTGTACTACTCGTAAGACTATTTTAGTCGGTTAAATTGATGGCTTAGTCTATTACCAAGTGGTTGTACGAAAGAATTACTGAACGGAATATAAGCCGATATTTTAATAGGCAATGGAGATTTTGTATAAACGAGCGATGCCAGTTCTCACCAACTCTTTTTTTTAAATTTCTTATTAAAATACGCCTACTGTTCAAACAGGACAAAAAAGTTGGTATTTTTTTATGTATGAAACGAAAGATTGGAGAGTAAAATTTTCGCATTCGCGCAGACTTGTTTTGTATCATTATTGGGCGAATAAACTTTGACGTGCATCGCAACCTGTCATTCTCAAAAGTATGTGGTTCTGTTGTGCTATAATTGTTCGGCATTTCAGTATGAAAAAGGAATATAGACTCGGCTTACACTTTGGATAATTTTGTTTATTTTCCATTCAATCATCCTATTAATTATGTATTTTTGCGCACTATTAGCTTGAATATCTACATAACATAGCCTGCAAGCGACATGTTGGCTTATTTTAAAAGTTCGGATCAAGTTACGCGAGAAACAATTTCAAGAAGACCGGTAAAGCTAAACTACATATTATATTTAGCGTAGGTAAGTGTTTTTCACTCTTTGTTATAGTAAAGGATTGCGTAAGATAGACCTTGCATAATATTGGCTGGTTTTACTGCCAGTAAAACGATTTTTGGGGTTATAAAAGGAGTCAAACTTCCCATGCATAACTCGAGTCCCCGCGGCCACAAGGAAGTCGGTGGATCATTTCGGACCGCATCGACCGAGCAAATGGCTTGAGTTTTGAATACGTACCAACTTGTTTAAATGATGATAATTTCAATTCAAGAACTTTGTTAAACATTTTTCTTGATTGCCAGCCAGGTTCTCATGCTTGCCATTATTATAGTCATGTTCATTTAGCGATTCCAGGATGTTTGAAAAGTGCCGTAAAAGGCGTTTTCGTCACATGGGAATTCTATCACGGTTCTTTTCGCATAAACTAAACAACCAAACTAACGGATATCAAACATTTGAATACATAGATAGGTAGGGTACCCGGCTTTCGGTTTATGGTATTTTCCGTCTCTGCTGAAACCATCACCCCATGCGCAATACCAAACATGAAGCCGGGCGGTGAGTTCTTAGACTTGTGAAGGGCGACCGATTCTTGAGTTTGAATAGGCAGCCAATTTGGGATATTATACAATCATCGACTGCGACACCACACACATGGAAACTCCAGTGGTACTTTACGAGCCTTCCACCAGTCTGACTAGTCACTCGGAAGTGGTTCGATACCATGTCATGGCGGTGTGTGTATGCTGTCAGTTTTGGGGGGTTTCTTTTGTTTTTTGTTTTTCAGTTTTAAAGTTAGTTGACGCATTATATTATGTAGCCGTTTGTATCCAACCCTGCTTTCTCATTTCTAACTCCCACCACGTCAATGAAAAAATCTTTATCAGTGTTTAGACCGCTGGTTCTTATGGAGATAGCCACGACAAGTGTGGTTGGAAGTCAAGAGGATTCCGGTGTCAAATAGTATACTTGCCTTTCTGCACTAGTCTCAAAAGATAACAAACCCTTGACCTTGTGGATACACTTTTGAAGCAGGAAATAATGTGCTGTCACGTACACAACTCAAAAACACGAACGCACACAAAGCGCAGAGGGTAGGTACACATATACAGATGCACACACACACACACGCGCGCGTTACACACGCATACATGCGCGCACGCATACACACACAACACGAGTGCGGAATCCTTGAAATAAGGCTTTATAGATTCTGGTAGTGTTTTTCTCTTAAGATAAAAGTACAGTTTGAGTTGACAACCCTACCACTAGTCACTCAATGAGTATATGATTAGTATATGTATAGGTATATACAGGAGGGGAGGTCTCGGGGTTTGGCGCATTCGATGGATAGTCTCAAAATTTTAAACATCACAACGCACAGATCTGCATCACAAATTACATAATGATAAATAATTCATTTTGGTCCCTTCCATTTCCACAGACGATGTACAGTGTAAATTCAGTTTCGTGCCGAGCCGCCATTGCTTCGGGAATTATCCTGAACTGGTAAGTTATCGATCGTAATGATACTTTCTTTAACGAACAGAACAAGCAAAACATGACAAGATTAGTTCAAACTTCTACTAGTTCCAGCAAAATTCTATCAGGAAAAACGGGAAGCCTAAAGCGATTTCACACCCTTGTTTTTGTTTTAGCTGATATATCAGATACGAAGCGAGTCGGGTGATCCTCAGGTCGATAATTTGCGGCCAATTGTTATGACATCACAGAACATTTTAGAAAGTTATCTGTCTGTAAACGGAAGTTCGTAATTTCGTGACCCGTGAGGCCTACGCTAGACACCCTACTCCCTTGACCGTCTTTCAGTTACTGTCAATATGGGATGCCACCTGAATCCGTCAGTTCGAAATACAAATACATGGTTACAGTTATGCTCTCTTGGAAATTATTCTTGGAAAGAATCCTCCCAATTCTGCTCTGTTATCAAACCTGTAACGACATTAAGAAACGGAATAACTGTGTTTGAATTAAGAAATAGAAAACATTTCCGTGTTTTCCATCGAGTTATGGTAACGCGAGTGCAAGTTTGAGAGAACAAGAAACAGCTGTGTCAGTTGTGGTAGCACGAGCCGAAGGCGAGTGTTTCCACAGCTATTTCGTGTTCTCCCAAACTGGCACAAGTGTTACCATAACTCAATGGAAAACACAAGAAATATTTTCTATTTTCTTTATTAAATAAACGCAGCCATGTTTTCCATCGAGTTCGGTTAAACGTCTTTGAACCAATCAGAGCGCGCGTTACATCTAGTTTATTTTATAATGGTTAATTGATTTTCACAGTAGTGAAGCTGTGCCACTTTATAATATTAATAAGTAGTGATATCAGTTTATTTAAATATATACTATATAGAGATAATATTTGGATGTTTTTTAAGTTTATGTCAGTAATAACTGTTACAGTGCCTGTTCTCAAAATGTGTTTCGAGTTCCCGTTCGATTACTTCAGACTGGCTCCGCACAGTCGAAGTGTGGTGACATTTCGAAGTGTAAAGTTCCGTAATCAGCCGATATTGGTTCAGAGATCCCCGGCATACGATGCCGACAGACACGCGGCGCTGGGAAATCCGCCAGTCAACAGGTATTTTCGAGTCTGTTTCAGCTTCGGACTAACCAGCTATTTTTGGAAGGTTGCGATGTTGAGAACAAACCGCGGAAGTTACTTATTTTTACCAAACTACACATGAAGTGCACTGCCGTCAAGTGCTCTCTTATTATAAAACAAGTACCTAATAAACATAGAACTGGTTATGTCTTGACTGGACCTCGGGACTGCAAAGAACCTGCAAACTTGACGAAAATGTGTTTGTTTTGAGCTTAAAGAATTGTCCGAGAAGTAGATTAATGTGATCGATCAATAATCGGTTATTTTGTTAACCAAAAAATAACCGTAAATAAATAATGTTTAGTATGGCAAGACCAGACCTCAGTCAGATCGGTTCCTGGGTACAATTATGAAAATTTGTCAAGCAGGCCGCCCCGCTCCTGCATGGGCCTCTCCCTTCCACGCTCAAAAGCTCGACCGCCAAATAATGTCTGGACCATGCCTTAAATCTTAATCCATAGTGATACACCGTCACTAGACGAAACTAGTGGCATTTTATAGTTAATATTATCTACGTTGTTTCATCTAACCCCGGTTATAAGTAATGGCGAAACAGTAAAAATCCGCGTATGAGAACCTGCAAAATTAAGAACCTAAGGCTAAGGCTAAAATTTTGAATTAATGCCCCGATAAATAATAATAATAATAATGCTTTATTGGAGTAATTTACAATGAACAAAGAAATAAATAAGAATCTGTTTAACCTGATCTGATTTGAAACAGGCTCTTAAATTTATAAGATATGTATGGATACTAGTAAGGAGAATTTTAGGAACCTAATACCCTAACATTTCCTTAGATATCATGTTTAGGCTAACCTAGGTTCTTATATTCGAGTTTTTACTGTAGTGCATCTCAATTTAGGATATGTAGAACCAAGAACCCAAGACCAAGTCATTTTTAGGCGAGAAACGGAGAATAAGAATCGCAACAGTATTGATAATTCGGACACAATTTAAACTATTAAAAAACCTTCGGACTCTGGTGAACTCTACTGAATCTTTTCATATATAATGACCGTGAGAATTAACCACAAGATTTAATAGCTTTCCAAGCATTTTCCGCTGGGTTTTGATCAGGTCAGCAAAGTTGCGACCGCTTTTTCAGAGACGAAAATTGGAAGAAAAGTTTCATAATTCATAAATATTATAAACTTATTTCAAAGTTGTGTTTATACTGCCAGATCTGATCCTTTTGAAATTTCTTTTGGTGTCGCTACTGTGCTGTATGCATAACTGTTCTCTAATCTGCGAACGGGCAAAATCTGACAAATAAGTCCGATTTTTCTTTCGCTTCCGCAATTCAACAACAACAACAACTTTATTAAGGTATTCCCATTTCTATACATGGTATTACCTAAATAAACTATAGTAAAAACTA
>JAOBYG010083658.1:0-11470 GCA_025403545.1 Epizoanthus stellaris
ATAAAAACGAATGGATGATACACAAAGGAAAAAAGAAAACAAGAAAGTAGAATTTCAGCAGCCGTCGTCGTAGCCGTCCTGGTTGCTTAAGGTCCCTAATAAAGACTAGGGTCAGTGGCACTGTACATGGTTACTATAAACTAGGATTCCCATTTTCCAAGAAAATAACTGCCGCAGTATCACACAACTTGCGATGACTGAGGAAGCCTGTAAGATTCCTTCTTCTCCGCTGCGGCAAATATTTCCGAAAGGAGACATTATGCTTATTTCAATGCGCCTAATACAGCACCGATAATAACATCAACATATTTGTCCTGTCCCATAAACCTCACTTCTTCCTCAAAGTCACATTCAAGCTTTTTCATATCAATCTTGCTCTTTACGAACTCAGCTGTGGGCGCGTTTCCTCTTAGGCACCAGTCGCTAACAGTTTGGTTGATTACGTAACCAAGCCTCCGGAGAAGTCTGTCCCGCACTTTGGTCTTGCTGTGCATTTCTGCTAATCTATCTTTGACAGTCTCCGTAACTTGACAAGTCAAATGCCTTATGTTCTCTTGTCTCTTTTCTACATCTTTGGCATCCTGTATTAAAAACCACATATGGCATATTTGTCAGTATTTTTAAATTTAAGCAAAATTTTATTTGTATTGACTCGAGTTAAATCCGAACCAAATCAACGGAGCCTATATCGCCTTTTCTTTGGTACGAAAATATTACAGTGCCGATTCCGATGACCAATACAGACAAGACACTACGATCCGTGAGTCGTGTTACACGATGCAATTTTTCATGCAACTTGTCTCGCCGTATATGGCGTCATTGCATCGTGTAACACCGCCTGCAACGGTCAAAATCATATCAAGACAAGTTGTTGTAACCGTTTCAGAAAGCTTATTTCTCAATTATACTTTCCCCAACGATTGCAGCAACTTGTCTCCCAATGGTTTTGGCCATTGCAGGGGGTATTACGGTCGGCACACACGCGGCGACACACTGCTGCAACATGTCCCCGCGACAGAAAATCGTGTTGTGCTCACACGATGGGTCATGTCGCACGCGCACAGCTAACGTTTCCCGCCAAAACGACATAGAGTGTGAATGGTTTAATTTTGGCGCCAACAAAGGGGATCAAACAATTTGTGGTGTTGTCGTAGGGATGTGTCGCACGAACGTTTCCCATGATGAGACACAACTTATTTGTGTCATATTTTTTAAAGATGCTGCAACACATTGCCCTATATAATTCAAACTGATTTCAATTCAGGGGACACATATCGCAGCGCCAAAATTCTGTCGCTGCAACAACATTTTTTATGAAAAGTGATAGCTCACACGAAGCAATTTACTGTTGCGGGGACGTGTTGTAGCGTCGTGTCGCCTCGTGTGTGCAGACTCTTGCACACACTACAACGATATTTCATGTAACTTGTCTCGTAACGCTATATTTTATGAATAAAGTACTTCTGTCGCCTATTGTATTGAGTCATTAAAGCCCTGAGGCTGACAAATTGTACATGTTCGAAGAGTGAACATCGTGCCCGGCATGACTCAATACAACAGCAAAACAGAAGTTATTCATTTGATGATTCAACAATATTCTTCACTGCATAATTGAGGATAAAAACACCGTAACAGTACAAGTTACAGCAAACCCGCGTGTTGTAAAATTACTTAACAAGACATTAAACATGAGACAGTATTTATGATATGTTTCAAAGAAAGGATATTGCAAAAGTTTTCACGATCGACAATAAAACGTAAGAATCACTTCCAAACACCTTCGGCTACAATTCCATGCAACTTTCCATTCACTGTGCCGGTAAAAGCTGCCATCTGGCGAAACTGTACTTGTGCGGAAGTGTGCTCTTGACCAGAAATAATTGTACTAAAATACATTATACAGGGGACTGTCGGAACCACGTAATTGTGATATCTGTACAATGCAACTGAATGAAATAGAAAAACAGTTCTTCAGAAAATGCTTGAAAAGCTGTCAGATCTAAATGGCTCGGTGATATTGACCATACTATATTACCTAATAAGAGCATCGTGTGATCAAATCTGATCAAATCGATGGGAGTGCATCATTTCAGTGAAAATTATTGTCGAATTATAACGAAGTGTATAGCATTACAAAACACGTAGCATGACAGATTGCATCCTCTAACAGGACCGTCAGAGTGGATCATAATGGAAAGGGAGCTATTGAAGGAACTCAGATTCTGCGCGAAATACTGCACCACAAACGTTCCTCAAGTGTATCACGTTGATCAGGTTAAGAGATATAATGACCTACCTTCAGATCTTCGAATTTGAACGTCTTTACTTTGCTCGGTGTAAGTGTAATACATTCATTTATGCCATGTCTTGCCAACAGTTTCGGTTGGCGCGCAGCCTTCTGTGGCACATAGTCGTAGAAGTCCTCCTTTATTGGAATGATACTCGGAAGAATTTCAAGTCCCTGAGGTGGAGGATGTCCTGGATCTAATGCACAAGGAAATAAATTGGCATAAATTGACTGGCACAAATCTGCCGTTGCTCAACAAATCTAAGATAGTTCACCAAGTATTGGTCACGCTTTTGACGTAAAAGCGTAAGAAACTAGTACGCACAGCTTTTCCACCCTGATTATTCTGAAAGCTTATCCTCTGTTTCCCGAAAGTGCCTTCAAAATTAATTGAGATCTTCTCATAAGTGTGACTATTCAAATACAAACTTTTGTTGAGTATACATTCTTATGGCACTGGTTGATTTGTTTGAATACCTTTTACTATTAAGGTACTAGCACCAGTTAAAGGAATCCTGGAGTGAAAAACTCTTTGCTGGCAAAATGAAAGAATTTGTTACACTGAATTACTCTGTGAAGTCTTTGGGGTCCAAAACCATCACACCAACGAGAACGGAACAAAAAGTTTTCCCTACTTTTGCACTTCGACAGTCATCTTGGATTACGACGTCAGTTAGTTGCCGTTCCCAGGCCACGGACGGTCTACCATTCAAAACAAACAAGATGGCGAGGAATATCTTGAATGCAGTTGTGTAATAAATATCTTACTGAACAGTGTAGTGTGTCGTATGGCTAGATATTTTTACGAGTCATGCAGTATTTTGATGAGCCCGTAGGGTGAGTCAAAATACACTGTACTGTTCATTAAGATGTATGTATTTTGCCTCCGGGAGTCCTGCGGAGTTCATTCCATCGGGAAATCGGAAATCTTCGAAACGCTTTGGAAAATGTTTTGGATCAGTGAGCATGTTTTAGTCAATCATTGGAAGGACTCGGAATTGTTGAGCAAATGCTTCGAAATGTTTGGAAATGCTAGAAAATATTTTAAAAGGTTTGGAAAATCTTCGAAAAACCTTCGGAAAACTTCGGTAATCTTTGGAAACGTTTTGGAAACGCTCGGAGATGTTCGAAAACTCTTTTGAACATAATTGGATTTCGGGAAACTTTGTGCTGCTTCGGAAAATTTTCGGAAGTGCTCAGAAATGTTCCGAAATTTATCTAAACATCAGAGGAACTCGGAACATTTTGTGCTCAATTTACATCCGGGACCTGAGTGGCCTGTTTTCCATATCTTCACGCGCGTAAACTATACATCCTATAGGAGTGGTTAATTCCTAAGACACTCGTATCCATAAAAAGTAAAATATACAAAAATACTTCACCTGATTTCACAAACTTTCGGATCCACTCAAACGCTGGGGTGATGTTGGACAGAAATATCTTTGGTACTTGCTTCTGTTCCAGCAACATCTTGTAGAAGGCGGCCCACAACTCGTCTGTGACAAACTCGTGGCCGCCACTGTACAGGCCGTACACATACAGTCCGGCAGGTAACAGTTTCACCTCGGCATTCTCCAGCTCCTCTCGACGGCCACTCTTCTCCTCCTTGAATACTGTGAGTATTCGACTGTCTACTGTCAGGCCACACAGCACAGGCTTCTCCGAATGGAACCCGTTGGGTGCATAACATCCTGAAAAAAGTACCGAGTTGTGATATTTTTTAAAGTTGTCAATCAACCGAAAATAGCCACTTAATAATCGTCCGATGTAGTAATGACACATTGTCTTGAAAAAGTAGTAAAGTGGCAGCATCTACCTTCCCCTATAGCTACGGTTTCAGAACATAATTAATGCGTTAGACAAGGGTGGTACTTTTACCAATTATATATACATCTTTACTCCAAGAATAATAGTTTTTCACTTACCTTTTTTATAGAAAAATAATGAAACATAACCAAACTGTTACCCAGGTAACCAACCGACTTACTTAAAACATTTAAGTTGTTTTCTAAAAGAGTGTTAAAATGCTACAAAATGTCTTATATATCATCGAAGCCAAAATTGACTTGTTACTGACACAAAGCCTGACGCGTTTAATATGTGCATCATTAACTCCTTTCCGTTTTCTACAACGTTTACAGCAACGTGTCGTAACGATTTCGGCCATTGCAAGGGGTGTTAGACGGTGCAATGATTCATGCAACTTGTCTCGCAAGTTGCATGAAAAATTGCACCGCCTAACAAGGCCTTAATGTAGATTTACATGCATAGTCTGTTTACCTGGGATTTTATCCGAGCACAATTTGACACTTTCAAGAAATCTGTTTTCCCAAACAATGACCAGCTTTGTTTCTGATGTTATATTCCTTCCATCTTCAACTCGATGGACATGGTTCTTTCTCTTCCTGTATTTCCCGGCATTCTTCTTCACTTTGTTCCCGGAGTTGCTATCTCCATCAAACGGGTTTTCTGTTCGCCTCTCTGCATCCTAATATGAGTACATAAATGCATAAGAAATGAAAAACTGCAAATAACAAGAAGGTCACAGCGAAATCAAAACAAGTAATCACCTAGGAGCCACTATTTCAAAATTAAGATTTATGCAAATTAGCCGAGTTGATCTGCTTCTTATCATGTAATTTGTTAATTTATGTCTATTTGTAGTCGTCTTTTGATAAATATGTTTTTGTCACGAAACAACAAAAAATCCCCAAGAAAACAAACCTTGCGACTTTCCTGAAGTTTTTGGAATTTTGCTCGTTGAACCCCTTCCTTCCTAACGAGCCGTTGACGCATGGCTTCCAATTCTGGTCGTGATGACAAATCTTTGGTGGATTCTTTGACAGCGGCTGCTTGACGTTCCATTTCCTCGATACTGTTTGTGTAGCTGAAGAGCTGGTTTACCTTCACTTTATTGCCATTGATGGTGATACTGTGATGTCCAGACGCAGAAAGTAGATGCCTCCATTCGCTCCATATGTTTCGCAGTGCTCTGATCATTTGCTGCTTCCCTGGCACCACTCGTTTGCTGACATAACATGGCAGCTCTATGCAGGGTCTGTACCACAGATCTTCTTCTTGGCTATCTGCATTGACTGCTGCTCGATTGTATCCGGCTGATCGCAAGCTTGCCATTGCCGCTTCATTTTCTGGCAAAGTCAGTACATAGCGTTGCAGAATATTTGTTTTGCCAGCACCAGGACATTGTGATGCAGAACGAGTTGCGGGTTCCTCATTAACGAGAAGCTCGACAGCCTTAACAACGTGCTTCATCATTGATGGCCTCCTTGTGATACCTGTCAGAAAACGCCGTAGAAGAATAAGTAGAGACTCAAAGATCTTGTGTTTAATATCAAGATTAGTCTCGTTCTTGAGAAACACTATGGCGAAAAGCTTCGTAAGGGTGCGATGATGAATCTTGTAAAGATCGCTTGTAGAGGACCTCTGATCTTGAATGCATCTGCACAGCTCACTGCAAGCTTCTAGAGCGGTTTCCTCTAGTGGTTGGTGTTGTGCGATATGAAGAAACTCCTTGAGAAGGCGTGCCAGGCGCAGATATTTCTTAAACACTTGCTCATTCACTTCAACATAAACCGTTTGGGCTTTCATAGTACTTTGCTCACTTTTGGAATCTTGAAAAATAACGGGCTCTCCACTAAGTGAAGTGGTGTTAGCCCTGTCGACAAAGTGTGCACCTTGTTTTTCGTCCATTTCTTGATCGTCTTGATTTGCGTTAGTGACAGCTACTTCACCAGTTGCGTACTCTATGGCAACGTTCGTTGTACCAGACGAGTTGGTATCTTGCATAATACCAGTTTCTTGTTGCCAGAGTCGTTGAGACAAGTCCCTTGAAAACAAGCACTGACCTATGCTCTCATAACAAGGTGTCCCATGCATTTGGTCAGTGAGTACTAGATCACAAATTGCATCTATGTCACGGGAATTGACGTCATTAGCAAAGATAAAGCTTGTGCACCAGGAGCTGATAGCCTCGGACGGGATATCTGGGTAATTAATCATCCGCTGATAGTTCTCAAGAATTCTTCCAAGACCCTGATCATCTTCTGGATCGTACAACTTCACAAGTTTGTCCCATGCAAGTTCAACAGCTTCAGCGGAGCCAACGAAATGGTGACCTACAATACATAAGAACGAAATAACAAATTGTGCCTTGTGTTGCGAGTCCAGCTCAGACTCTTTCTTTGCCCTGGACAGATTGATGAACATGTTGATGAGCTCCTTTGCACTGTCCTTCGACCAAGAACTCGTGATTATTCCACAGCAAACTTCACTTAGTTGGAGACTTGTATTGAGAAGTTCCAGAAGTTTGGACGTCAACTCAAAGTCCAAATTCTTTCTCAGGATCCTGACAAGGATTTCTAGATCATTCATGACTGGAGCATAGCATGCTACGGAAGTCGAGATGTACTGATGATCTTTCTTTGATTCAAGAAGTTTATCTAACGCCGATTTCACAGTACAGTGTAGTTTTAACCCCTCTTCTAAACTACTTTGATCATCATCTGCAGCTCCCCACTCACAGGCGCTATACAACACATTTTCCAACTGGATGAACTGATGTGCAGTTAGGTTATCCAGCCAGAACAAAAGAATTTCGGGGAACTTTATTCTTTGCAAAACCGACTTGACAATACGAAAGGGCTCATCCTGAGTGACTGCAACACCAACGAACGCGCAGGAACAGTTTAAGTACCCGCGGGTGTTTTCTGAAAAGAGCCAGCTCCAGATCCGACCTGCTTTCTCACGTACAACTTCAGATTCAAATTCTTCTCCTCTTGAAATGGTATGTAATTGGCCAACTAATTCCTTGGCAATTATTCCAGGTGTTAGGATTGGCCTTGGCTGAGGGTTAGTAGCCAGCTCCATTTCTCCTGAATGCGACTGTAGCATCGATTCGGTAAAAATGTCCTGTACTCTGGCAAACCTAGAGCAGTCTAGCCACTGTAAAGCGTAAGGAAGTGACTGTAAGCATAACTCGAGGACAAGAATTAAGTCCGTGACACTGAGCGGGGGATTCAGTTGAATCATCCACTGCAATTCTCGACTCAACAATTCCATTTCACGATGTTTAATCTCCCCTGAGTAGCAATAACAACTCATTAGAGATCGTCCATGGAACGACATCTCATTAGCCGCCTTGCTCAAAGCTGACAGAACTTGATTAGTTGTCTTGACGAGTTGATGTTTCTGCTCCAGCTCCATGTTCATCGAAAAGAGTGTCACCATCAACTGAGGTATTTCAAGATGGAAAAGAAAATCAGATGAGATGCATTCTTGCCACTGGCAAAGTATTATTTCAAGAAGTTGGACTCTACTGGAAGTCACCATAGCTAGCCGATAAGCAACTGCTAAACAATTTATTGCAAGGGAAACGACGTCATTTGAGTGAAGCAGTGCTCTAGGAAGGAGAGAGTTTATCTCTTTCAACTTTGTCAGGACGTCCTTCAAGTATTGTGATGCAACCACAACGGCCTCAAAGAGATTCACGACATATTGTAAGTGTTCTGTAGTTAAACTATTCACTTGCATTACTAACTGGGAATAAACTGTCACAATATCTCGACTCTTTAGTGCCTCAGGAATCCCTTTCAGAAGTACAGTAGAAAACGTCTGATGAGCTCGTACGGAGGTTGAAACGCACTTTACAGGAAACTTGCCAAGTTGCTGTATGAGTTCACGAGATTTCAGTAATTTATCCACGTTGCTCAATTCATCGTCAAGAAGTGGGCGGTTGTGCTCAGCAGGAAATGTGACGATATGCTGTAGGGCCCTTTCCAAGCATCCAGAACGAAGGATATCTTCACTGGTATTCACTAGTACTTCGTTAACGTGTTTCATCATGAGATACTGAATTTCTGGCGATGCTGGCATTGACGCAAGAACAGCTAGACATCTGGTAAACGCCTTTGTTGCGTCAAAAATAGCTTCTTCTCTTTCTTTAGAATCCATGATGACGCCGGAACAAAAGATTGACAGTTTACTGGTAATTGTATCACGAGCATTCAAAAGAAGATGTCTTAATCTCCTGTACACACTGATTGTCTGAACTGCGTCGTCAAGTCTTAAACACTGAAGCACAAAGCAACAGAGTCTTTCTATTTCTTCGTCATATGCTCCAACTGAAATTGCACCAGCGGCGGCAACGACAAAGACATCGATACGGGTTGAATCATGAACTCGCACGCTCTCTGTCTCAAAGCTATTGCCACAAAACGACTCCAAAACTGTGTTGAATTTTACACACTTTTCTTTGTCAAAGCAGAACGTTTTCTCGACGATTGTAATCAAAATACTAATAAGTTCTTGTGCTGCTTTGGCGTTAAGATTTGCACGATCTCTACAAGACAAAAACCACTTTGGAATAAATGCACAACAGCAAGACTTGTTGGGGTCTGCAAAACTTTCCAGTAACCATGAGACGCTGGATTGTGATGGTAGAGAACCCAAAGAACGTATAAGGTCATCTAAAAGGAAGTTTTTTGAAGTATTCTCACCAATGTTTTGGAGTAACGATAGAAATTGTTCTAAGGCTGTGGCTTTGTCTTTAATACTCGAGTCAATGACAAGAGCTTGAACTGCTTGGAAGAGTTTCCCCCAACTAAGAGAAGAATCTTCTCTTTCCACTTGCTCAAAGATTTCACGAATCAAATTTTCAAGGTGCTCTTTTTGGACAATTGGCAGCACAAGAAGAAGAAAATCCGCCATGAAGTGCAACTCCTTACTGGCTTTTGGAGCCAAATCCATATATAGTCGTATCATTTTTAATTTGGCGGCCATCTCTGTTTTAGTACGTGCCATTTGATCAGTTAAATTAATGATGCTATTCTTTATTTCTTGAAGTTTCCAGCTAGCTAATGTTTCATCAAGGTTGCAAAACCGTTGGACGAGGTCCAGTACAGCTGAATCATGCCACGTTTCTGGGAATGTTTTGATCAAACACAATAGAAGATCGCTGCACCTATCAAATGTTTCAATGACGGGTTCCTTCATTTCTGACATGCATTTCAGGAGCGCTGACATTTGTTGAATCTTTAGATTCTGCTTCTTGGAGCCTGTGCTAAAGATGGCGTCCACCACTTGCGCCAAACAATTAAGCTGCAGACCGTCAGAATCTAGGGAGCATTTAGATTTCCAGAACTTGATCACCTTTATAATGGGAGTCGAATCGTTAAGTAAAAGAAGTGCCTCACCTAGCGACTGCCAAATTGCTTCCTTCGCTGTTTGAAAACGAAAACCTGGAAGAGAAAAAGGTTGTAGCCTTTTCTTGTATTGTATCAAGGTCAAAAACTCACTTATTGTACGGTTACTGATATGAACTGCGGTAAGAAGTCTTAATGAAAGTTCTGGGAACTGCATGATAAAGTCCACATGCTTGAAGAAGATATCCAACCTTCCCTTCTCTTCTTCTAGGAGCTCAAAGTCATTCTCTCGTTTGCAAATTTTCTGTAAGACGCGTGTAATGAGGCAAAGTAGAGATTCACTCAACACCTGATGTCCAATTGTCTTACTCTTAGAAACATATTCGGCTTTTTCTGTAAGTAGTGGATCGTGCTTCGCCACTTGAAGAACAAAGGCTGTACTTATACTCAGGCAATCCAAAAGAATCATCCATTCTCTGAGTACGAATGCCGACGGCTTATCGTTGGAAGCTTCTCTGAAGAGATCTATTTGTATACGTTCGTGGAAGTTCAGGTCTCCATCTAATAAGATTATCAATTCAGTTTGTTGTACAAGGCTTTCAAAATTACCTTCATGCAGTCTTCGTGAAAGAAGGCTAAAAATGTTTTTGAAGAAGTCCAAAGTAGGAGTTGCTGTTTGGTACGCTCTTTGAATGTCAGTATTTTGAAGAGCTGTGTACAAGTTTACTGCGTGGTGAACATACTCATTATAAGTCAAAGTCCTTACAGACTGCGCGGGAAAGAGCATTAATGACATATCGATGAGTTTTATAAATATGCTAAACTCCAGTCTACATGAACGATCACTTTCAAAGCATGAGGTAAAGCACAGTTCAACTATCTCTGATACTACACAATCGAAATCACTTTGGTTTCCACGAGAAGCTGCCAATTTAATTCGTTCAGCGTTTGGTGACAATAGATGCTCCACCATGTGTACCAGATGGACACCTTGAAGTTTTTCTGCTTGTTTCAAAAACCGCAAAAGCCCAACTTGACTCGTAAAAGGTAGGCGCAAGATATTGCTTACGGCATCTTCAAAGCCACACGCTACATTTTGTCCATACGCAACTTGGCATTTAAGGGATTGGATCTGCTGCGAAACTTTATCGGAAATCTGAAGACCAGAAACAGCGGTTTTGGAATTCATGATCGTACTCTCCCGATGTTTTTATTCCGGTGCAGGAACAACGGCTCTCTTTGGAATGCTTTCGACCTGTTAATATTAAAGAAAACAATATTTTCTGGATTAACACTTTCACATGGTAAACTCAACATACCAATTGCTGTGGAAGCAACATTGCACAACATAAGTGAATATGTCAAGAACAACTTACACCACTTCACCGGTAAAGACACTGAAATCCGGCGTAAACTTCCGATAAGCCCCCTGATAATAAGTTTCTCCCCCCCCCCCCTCAACAAATAACACAAACAAACAAGCCCATAATTCATAAATTCCAAACGCTAAAGCACCTCCAACGGTGTGTGTTAACTCAAACAAAACAAAACCCTCAAAACCACTCAAAGTTTGTAACTGATGTTGATTTTATAAAAGCCGCGAATATTTTAAAGAGATTTAGTACGAGAACCCGTATTTGGAGCCAAAAATCAATTAACTATAGAACCACTAAGAAATATAGTAAGCGGATTTTCTTTCCTTCTACATTATATTTTAAGAACACGGATAGTATTGTGTCAAAAGGATAACAGAATATAATTAAAAGTAAGATTTTTATCTGCTACCCTCTCTCTCACGACAGGGGGAGAGGTTGGTCCAATTCCACCTCCCTCTAGTTTCTCCTATGGCTGCCGTTTTGCAAAATTATTGGCACGTGCCTATGCGAATCAAGCTAAACATACAACTCCCCCTCCCGAGAGAGAGGTTAAGCCCATACATGCGAGTTCAATATAATAGACAGCGAACCATCTCCCTTTTCTATCTGTTGTTCGTGGAGCAAACGTCAGGCAAAACTATTGCCTG
>JAOBYG010083768.1:0-11470 GCA_025403545.1 Epizoanthus stellaris
ACTCTCTCCCAACCGACTGCCCCTGGGTCTCTGAGGATCACCCCCGCCTTTGCCTTTACTCTCTCCCAACCGACTGCCCCTGGGTCTCTGAGGATCAACCCCGCCTTTGCCTTTACTCTTTCCCAACCGACTGCTCCTGGGTCTCTGAGTATCACCCCCACCTTCGCCTTTACTCTCTCCCAACCAACTGCCCCTGGTCTCCAAGGATCACCCCCGCCTTTGCCTTTACTCTCTCCCAACCAACTGCCCCTGGGTCTCCAAGGATCACCCCCGCCTTTGCCTTTACTCTCTCCCAACCGACTGTCCCTGGGTCTCCAAGGATGCAAAATTATGTGCTCAATGTTTCATTAAAACTTGTTGTGGAAACAAATCAGAACAGTTGTATAGGATTTAAGACACTTCTATAGAATATATGCATGATTCATTTGTGGTTAAAAAAATAAGAAAGCGGATTTTCAAGGATTTTTTTTTGCAATACACATTTTGTTAATGCGAGGTTTTGCTCAATCCAGATCCCTGAGTAGCAAACGTTACTCGCTCACATCTTGTCTCATTTGATTAATTCAGCAAAATGTTGGAACTTTGCGAACTGGTACGAGAACAAATTTGTATTGATAAAGAAGCATAATGGTATTCATACAAATGCCCAAGTTAAATATTAGGAAATCCTATGCAACAACGTCAGACGTAAGGTTTTATGCAACGGGCCCCTGATTACGTTTCGAAAGTTATGAAGAGACTGATTATTTCTGTAATTTGCAATTTGAATACTTTTCAAATACAGCAGCAAGCGGTTTGATTAGAAATTTGAGAATTTTAGGAGCAAAATTGGAAAGTGAGAAACAGTGAGAAATGTTTGGAATCAAGAATGGGTGGATGACAAACTGACCACAACCCTCCCCTCCCCGCCTCTTTTACACAATTTGTTCCATGTTTACCATTTGTTCCATATTACCATTTCAGATGACCTCTGTAGAGCGTGTTATCGCATATACCAAACTTGAGTCAGAGGGGGAGTGGCATGGGGACATGTCAGACGTGCCGTCATCCTGGCCTGTGCATGGACTGCTTACTGCAGAAGCAATGTCATTTCAGTATCACCCCACCCTCCCACGGGTATTAAGGAATGTCTACTTCTGTGTCAGACCAAAAGAAAAGGTAAAATGGAAATGACAAAGTATCATAGCTGATTCTCGTCGGGTTTTTTAAAAGATCGTTGTGAAGCAGAAATTATGATTTTTTTGGAGTAAAATGGCCGAATTTCATTACGTAAAACTTTAAAACTTCTACGAAACGAATGACAGCAATTGTTACTGTAAAGTGCAAGATGGCACAGATTGAAGTGGGTTCCAATTCATTAAACTGATTTCTATACTCAGAACTCTTAGGAATAAAAGTCAACCAGTGGATTCACTGTAAAGTGCAGTATCTCACAGATTGTAGTGAATTACAATTCGTCGGAATTGATTTTTGTGTAGTGGACTTAAAAACTCAGACTTGCCGATTATGTTCTAGACCGTGAAACTGCGTTTTAACTTTGAATTTTCGTTGGTGTTTATGGTGTGTTTCTAATATAATGATTGGCACCTAGATCAATTTCTTACATATTACTGATTTCTTTTAGAGACTGCTTAACGTGTGATTGTAAAGAGTAAATCAGTCTTGTGTCTTCTGTCTGACATTGTGTAGGGTTGGTTTGCCCTCATGTCAAATCCTTAACGTTGGTATTTTGGATGCTTGCAACAAAGCGTGGTGCACAAATCAATTAGGATTAAGGTGGCTCCCACCTGTTTTTCGTTTTTTCTATGCCACTGAACTTTATGAAAGTTGTACACGGATGTCATGGCAGATTGCTACCAAATGTTGGTAACTGGTGTTACAACAACTTTTCAGCTTATCAAACCTTGTACTCCCGCCGCAATTTTTATTTCCATGGCAACTTTACAGGGCTTCAAATACACCCTGTTTTTAGTATTCAACTGCATTTTACACAAAATGAGTTCGGTGACCCCCATTTTTTTTATTGCTTTAAAATTGTTTCCACAACAAGGATAACATTTGAGGAAATTTAAAAAAATCTGCAGATAGGTTTGGCGCCATCTTAAATTTTCTGAAATTTTAAGGTAGCGCCAAAACCTATACGCAGATTTTTTTAAAATGTCCTCAAATGTTGTACTATAGAAATAGAAAACGAGCCTGCGCGCTATGTTGAGTTATAGAATTACGCGGGAACTTGTCAGTACACAAAAGAAGTGCTTAGGAGAAACACAAGGCGCCAGCCGGCGTCACCCCAGCCAATCAGAAGGCGCGTTATATCTGCTTTATTTTATAATTGTTGTTCAAACAATTTTAACACAATAAAAAATAGGGGTCACCGAACTCATTTTTTCTGTAAAATACAGGGTTGCCACAGAGGCTGGAAAAGTCATGGAATTTTGAAAATTAGTAAAAACTCATGGAAAAGCCATGGAATTTTGATTTTGGTCATGGAAATTCCAGACCATGGTCACAATACATTGAAAAGTCATGGAATTTTTTTGTTAGAACGTGAGAAATGAAATATAATGTGAAAACACTCCCAAAATGCAGGAAATGCCATTTCAGAGAAAGGATTTTTCAAACATTGTCCGGGGGAGCATGCCCCCTGGCCCCCCTAGAAACTTATTTCGTGGTCTGGAATTTTATAATTAGTCATGGAAAAGTCATGGAATATTGAGATGTAAGATCTGTGGCAACCCTGATAACGAGACATGTGGTGATACATGGTACCAGAAAGAGATACCGAATAACAGAAAGCGATACAGGATAATATACATCAGGTGCTTAGGGGAGATACAAGATACATGATCTTAGAGGGAGATACAATAACATAATAACAACCTTCAAGGATATGGGATGATATATGCTGCTAAGGGAAGGCATATGGTCCAGAGGTTTCTCAACGCTTGTATATATCTTTAAATAACTTTTAAGTTATTTAAATTATTAAAATAATTTGTGCAGCATTTAGCTTTCAACATTGGACGGTGCTGCGTTATTGAGAGGCAACATTTCACCGCAAGAGTTTCCAGTACTCACATTTACGAGAGGTAATTTGCCTGTGTTTTCGTCAACAGAGGACGGCACTTGTGGTGGAGTTCAGTGCGACGTGGCACATGCCAAGTGCACGAGGCCAAACCCCAACAGTGCAATAAAGCGGTGCGTTTGTGACGCAGGATGGCAAGGAAACGGAATAACTTGTTTTGGTAAGATTTTAACGGTTGCAGAATAGGATCGGATAGCATTGGATAAGATAGAACAGATTACAAGATACGCTAGGCTAGGATATGATCGGATAGGATAGGATAAGATAGGATAAAATAGGATATGATAAGATAGGATAGATTACAAGATACGCTAGGCTAGGATAGAATAGAATAAGATAGGATAAAATAGGATATGATAAGATAGGATAGATTACAAGATACGCTAGGCTAGGATAGGATAGAATAAGATAGGATAAAATAGGATAGGATAAGATAGGATAGATTACAAGATACACTAGGCTAGGACAGGATCGGATAGGATAGGATTATAAGATACGCTAAGCTGGGATAGGATCGGATAGAATCGGATCGGATAGGATAAGATAGGATAGATTATAAGATACGATAGGCTAGGATAGGATCGGATAAGATGGAATAAGATAGGATAGATTATAAGATACGCTAGGCTAGGATAGGGTAGGATAGGATAAGATAGGATAGATTATAAGATACGCTAGGCTAGGATAGAATCGGATCGGATCGGATAAGATAGGATAGATTATAAGATACGCTAGGATAGGATAGGATAGGATAGGATAAGATAGGATAGATTATAAGATACGCTAGGCTGGGATAGGATCGGATAGAATCGGATCGGATAGGATAAGATAGGATAGATTATAAGATACGCTGGGATAGGATAGGATAGAATCGGATAAAATAGGATAAAATAGGTTAGATTTGGTTAGGCTAGGTTTAGGGTTAGGGTTAGGCTTAGGCTTAGTATAAGATAGGATAGGATAGTATGCGTAAAATTAGGTTATATGATAGGATAGGATATGATAAGATTGGATAGATTGCAATTAGATGGTACTGCAAATATTGTATATGGAATTCGAAACGTGGTATTTGAGTAAGGCGAGGTGACGTAAAGTGATTAGAAACCCGCAGCTGATGTTATCCAACGAATGCAGGTTGGTGAAGGAATGGAAGTGAAAGTGTGCTACTTAAACTAGAAATACAGCTGTGTGACTGACGTGAATTGAACCTATGACTCTGTGATTATGATGTATTTACTAACGTGTTTTTGAAACCTGTAGTCGAATGTATTGGGCAAATCGTAAATCCATGCAGCGTTAGAGCTGAAATGCGAAAAACGCAGCTTACGAGGTCAAACCTTTGATTTGTCACCGAGACTAAATCAAAACAGTTTCACAAAATATCATTTTATAGGTAATTCACTGAACTAAACGATCAGAAGTGAACAAATTGGTTTATCAAAAATATAATAGTTCTGTAATTACGCAAAAGCATCAGTACTTCTAATTAGTGGTGAAAATATGTCTTGTAAAGTCTCATGTCATTACCTTTAACGCAAATGAAGTCGATAAGAAAATACTTGAGAGATGAACCCAACTCTCCTCCTCCTACTCTCCCTTCATCTAGTTTCAGGAGAAGGGATTAGTGCGTAGCTGAATTTTAATATTCAAGTTTCGTACGCTGTCCTAATCCTTTGATTCTGATTGGTCTATTTGTACCACGTGGTCATAGTGTACCTCGTGACAACGGCGAAAATCATCTGATAAAAAGTACAACGCACTGAAAAGCTGTGCATTATACTTTTATCACATGGAAATAGTTGTAACAGACAAACGGGGACACGAATGGATTTATTCCCTCGACAAATTTAGTTGCATCCACTTCGGTTCGCCTGAGTTTAGTACCTGGCAGCATTTCATGAATGAAATTCGGTTTTAACTGGTTCAATTAGACGCGTGTTTTGTGTCTTGTTGTTTTGTTTAGTATCTTGCAGCGAACTCAACTTGAATATGAAATATGTTGAAGCACTCTTGCTTGTGCTTTGTCTGCGAATACATGAACTCGCTCAATGTATAACGAACTAAAAATTTCTTCATACTGCACTCGGCTAAAGTCTCGTGCAGTATTTCAAATTCCTCGTTCATTATACATTGAACTCGTTCATGTATTCGCCGACAAAGCACGCGCAAGAGTGCTTTAACCTCTAATTACTTTTATATACTTGCTTTTAACGTTATTGTTATACTCAAATCTACTTTAATTTGTTCATTGTTGCTAGGCTGAAGAATTATTCCTCCTTTGCTCTGACGAGAGGCTAGCGCTCGAAGTATCAGTTCAAAGCTTTCACCCTCACGGCGAAACATAATATATGAACTTTTAGTTGATCAATCTCATTATTATGCAGATTATTCAGACAAATGTTGTTTCCTTGGTAACATGTGTTCACCCTCTCTCTACCTTGCAGATATTAACGAATGTGATCAGCTGTCTAAAAACCGCTGTCACATCAGTGCAGATTGTCTTAACAACATCGGCTCATATTCCTGCCGTTGTAGGCCCGGGTTCAAGGGAAGCGGATTTGACTGCAAACGTAGGTTTCGAAGATGAAAATATAAGTGGTTTCTTACTCGCACATTTTTATTGCACAGAAAAACCTCCTATTCGAATTGTGGATGGTGAGATATACGCGACCTCTGGATTATAAAGTTCTGTATGTTTTCCTTCAATATCGTCAAAGTCAAAATATTATCTCGAATATATAACACTATGAAATGCAATTCCTTTTTATTACCTTAAGATTACTATTATTAGCAGTTGGAGAATTTAGTGAGTTTATGAAAATCGCTAAATAAAGTACTCGCTAATAATAAAAATCGCTAAACTAACCACAAATACATTTATGGAAAATTTTATTCTAAATCAGTAAATGTGCGTTATGTCGTCAACAATCAATTAACTATCACAAAAGTTCCGGTAGAAATTAATGAACATTTCTTCTCAGTTTCTATCTCATCACTATGTCGTTGTACATGTGTTTGCTATTTTTTCAGTTGTTGTGTTATTTGTTTATGGTTTCAACAAACATTTTAAAAACTAGAGATATCGCTAAATTTAATAGTCGTTAAATCCTGAAGAGTAATTCGCTAAAATTAGTCGCCACTAATAATAATAACCTTGAGGTATATGTTCTGAAACAAATCACATTATTACAATATAGGCCCAAAGCCGAGGAATTAGTTATATTTTTTACATCACGGGACTAGAACTAGCCTGTGAATGGATATACGATACAAGTTCCACTAGAATCATCATTGAATACAATTCTATGACTACTTTTAATTTATATATTTATATTTTTAAGCTTTTTTCTATTTTCTATTTTGGTTTTGGTTTCTGGCTTTGGGCTTTGGGCTGTTGGTGTTTGGTGTTTAAAAAAAAAATCAAAAGTTGAAATAAAGATAATTTTTTTTGTTTTTCTGTTTCCAAATCGCAACTTTCAATTTTCACTTTACTTTGTTTCATGTTTTTACTCAATTAGATTCCACTCTACATACAACAATTTTTTTATTTGTTTCACAATTCTCGTTGAGTTGTAGATGCACCAGTAGGCTTATTGACTATTTTCGCGTTACCATAATGCTTTTTGTTTTAGGGGGTAACACAATGACAAATGATAAACTGTGTTTTCCGAGGAGAGATAAGAATTAAAAAAAAACACACAAAAAAACACAATATGAAACGGACAACTATCCTGCAAATCAAGATGCATTATGGTTAATGTGAAAATGGAAATCGAATCACCCCATCTTACTAACTTTTCGTTGTCAGGAGACGGCACTTGTGCTGGAGTGAAATGTGACGTCAATGCCAAGTGTATCCATGTGTCTGCGATAGTTCCCGATCGATGTATCTGCAATTCAGGTTTCTCTAGAGATGGAAAGACTTGTACTGGTGCGTTCAACACTCACTTGATATGTTACTAGGCTTTGGTTATTCATCTAAACTTGAAGTGAAAACATTGTTAGAAAGCAAAGTTACAAAGTTAAGGGATGGACCATTCTAAAAGTGATGGTGTGTTGGTGGTATGGTATGGTATGGTATGGTATGGTAAAACGTCATTTAAACACGTTGGCCCCAACAACAAAATCTGCTGATTTCAATGAAGGGCTTGGAGTGTGGTGGAGTGGTCCAAAAACAAAAAAATAAACTTTCTGTAAAGTAAACAGCAAAGACAAAAATTCCAGCATGGTAAAACAACAAAGTAAAGCTATTTTGCAGCGAAAAAATACTGTGAAATAATTGTACTGAAAAAATATTATGCAAGCCGAAAATGGCCCACCCCATCATTACTTTTCTTAATAGTCTGCTCCCAAAGGACCGGACAGAGTGTAACATTGCAATTACGCGCAATGGATATATTTCATTGAGTGTCCACCTATCAGCCTGCAATTACGCACAACATTGCATGTAATAATGTAGAATTAGAATATAATCCTACTTTTGCAACACTGCATGCAACGATTTTGTCGTGTGTTCAGCATAGCGTGGTAGAACTCTCAAGTTTTAGTTAACAAGTTCTATGATACTAACTCACTCATGATCCTGCGTGCCCAGTGACACACGGGCCTTCCACAAGGGTTCTCCATTTCTGCTGGTACGTTTCCCTTTGTGTGTTCATGTCAGTGTGATTCTGGGCAAGGAATTTGCCTCCATTGTCAGCATGTGGCCCAGCCATCTCCATCGTCTTCTCCTCACAACAACTGCAAGTTGCTCTATATCACAAGTTGCGTGTAGGTCTTGATTATTTTCAGTTCTTGTTAGGCCAGAAGATCCTTTTGACACATCGCAGGCAATGTGCCAGGAACGCGTCAACCCGTTTCTTAATGAGGCTTTGGTTATCTTCCAACACTCACCATCATACAGGAGGGCACTCAGCACATTGCAGACATTGGTTTGACATTTCGAGTTTGTTTTGCAGGTGTAGCTGTCTCGATTTCCAAACTGGGTTGAGAATCCCAAAGGCTTGGTTTGCCTTGGCCATCCTTATTGATAAATCATTCCCGCTGTTTCCATTTGTAGCTCAATTCCTGCCTTTACTGATCACCAAAGCAAAAGTTGACAATAACAAGCAAAATGTGTACACGTTGCATGCAATGTTGCTGCGCTTTGCTATACTGATTGCAACAATTACAGGCAATATTGCATGCAATCATTGCATCGTATGCGCGTCTACGATTTGATCTCCTAATGATAATATAAAGCCTCCACCTCATTATTTCCTAGAAACGTAACAATTTCCTATTTGCAAATTCCCATTTTAGCATTCTTAATTCTAATCCCAACTTTTCGAATTTTAGAAAAATAACACTTTCGATGATTACGACAATAGAATGCGTTGTAGACACCATTACAGACGAAGAAAAAAGACAGTTTTGACAGTTTTTATAAAAAATTGAGCAGTTAGATCTGTCCTTACTACACTAAATGTATCAGCTGCATTCAGCAACCATTGTAATTTACTTTTTCGACAGCTTTAATTTGTTTGACAGACTAAAGGACGGACCATTTGATTATTGATTTTGTGGTTTTGCCGAAAAGCAAAAATAAAAAAATTGCACGATACAAAATTATAAAGACAAAGAGAGAGAGAGAGAGAGAAAGAAAGAGAGTTAAAAGCGAAAATAATTTGCAGGCCCATTCCAGGGCAAAAAAGAAATTTGCTCGCAAATCATTCTTCCACCCCCACCCCACGATATCAAATGATCCGTCCCTAAATGAAGAATACCATCGCAGTAATATTACTGAGTACTTGTATTTTTCTAAAGATATCGATGAATGCCAAACTGGAAACAAGAAATGCCATGCCGACGCTACGTGCACCAATAAAGTGGGCTCTTATACTTGCAAGTGTAAAGTGGACTATAAAGGCGACGGTTTCTCGTGCACACGTAAGTTGTGAATCACTCTTCATAGATAGTATCAACCTGGCCCCGGTTGTCCAAAGAGTGGATAGCGCTATCCAGCGGATAAATCCTTATCCAGTAGATAAGTGTAAACTATTTAGCTTATTTACCCATCGGATAAGAATTTATCCGCTGGATAGCGCTATTCACCCTTTGAACACCCGGGGCCAGGATGTTAATTTTAATTTTAATTAAAACATTTAAAATGTAACAGACTATGAAACATGAAAAGGGTGTAGCCTCTGTTTGTCCCCAAGTTTACTATTTAAGCTTTCTTGCGGTGTCTTCTTGTGAACACCCCAAATCGATATCGCAAAAATCGCAAAACATTTTCCTGAATTCCCAGCTGCGCAATAACTAAGACAAGTACATACATTCAGTGCGGATCTAGCTTAGCCATGTATTCCCTAAATCACTACAATCATACATACTCATAGTAACGTCCATAAATGTTACACAAGCAAATTCGAAGTTAATACATCGAGAAGAAGACCACAATGACTGCTTTGTATTACTTCATCACTTATATACTACATGCAAATCACTACATTCTCAGCAATCCTTAGCATCATCTCACACCCTTGGAACTAATACCCTCTATTCACATTGCTCGCTTGGGAATTCAGGAAATCATTTATCTTCTCTTTCATTCTGCGTCGCTCCATTTAGCCGTAGATAAATGAACCATCCTACCATACGATAGGCGTGTTCAGCTGTTAAAATTATACAGAGAGCTGAAAGGCTATAAGTAAAATAGTTATGGCTATGGTTGTAAACATCCTTAGAGATCCAGGGGCAATCCTTTGGGGCTGGGAGGAATGGTGCATGAAAAATCCGAGGGTTTACTATCTCCCAACGGACTGCCCCGCGTCTCCGAGCTAAGATAGATTGCCAATTGTTGTTATTGAAACAAGTTGCCCTCAGGTACTACTTGCTATTTATTTACGCAGCTGACGACACGTGCAATGGTGTACGATGCGACAGGAATGCCGAGTGTTTGAGAGCCTTCAGCGGCGGAAAGTACTGCTCCTGTAAGAACGGATTCACTGGCGATGGAGAGAACGTCTGTAAAGGTGATTAGTGATGATTGGTCTATGGTACAGGCTTAGCCGTTCCTCATGTTCACTTTACCTTCCCTGAATATATTAATTCACTCTAAGTCTCAAGGTAATTAGTAACGATTGGTCTATGATACAGGCTTAGCAGTCCTCAGTCTTCACTTTACTTTCCTTGAATATATTCATCACTCTAAGCGTTTGCAAAAGTGATTAGTAGTGATTGGCTTACTATGATACAGGCTTAGCAGTTCCTACACTTTATACCTCGATCCCTTTGATTCATTTACTGTAATTCAATTTAATTCCATCTGTTTATTTGCATGGGACAAATATATTCCATTTTCATGCTTCTGCTCACTAAACGTAAGAACATGGCGAGAGAATTCGAAATACGGCTATATAGGTGGTATAAAAATATTAAGTGGCGTTATTGTATTTAATTGGCATATTTGGTCGTATTCTCAACTTTTACTATAAATGGCCGTTAGACGTCAGATATATTATTTCTTGACAAAGATATCCTATAAATTCTGCAATCAAATTGATCGTGGGTTTTCGGTCATTCCAAAAGGGCGTTGGTTACATCTTGTTTATTGTATTGTATTAAATATAATACACTGCAAGGTAAAGTCAAAATCAATGTCATTCATTGTTACTAATATTTGAATACATTATGAGACAGTAGTATTTCCTTTTGTGTGAGGCTTTTTAGGCTAGCAGTTAGTGTGTCGGACTTGAGAGTTAAACGCCGAGGATTCGAACCTGGCCACTGTCATTTCGTAATTTCATTGGGAAATACATTTATTCTCACAGTGTTGGGGATAACCTTGCGATGGACTAACACCCTAGTCAGGGGGAGTAGCAATACTCTTAGTCGATTCATATTACAGAGACCGTAGTTTAGCGGTAGCTCTTTCTTTTATAAGCGACGGTGGTTTCTTCAAGCGGCTTACAACAAAGGAAATTCCATGAGGGAATTAAATTATTGCGCGAAAGACATCACGGAAAGACAGTACTAAACAACTTTGAACAACATTTTTCGTGGAAGACCCTCTTGGAACGCTATTTTGACCTCGAGAAAGACCTAGACTCCCCCGCTTATGGCTTTTATCGTCTCGACGTTATATAACTATCATATAGTACAACAAAGAGACTATGACGTCAATAACGAAACAAGCTGACGGCCTTATATATGTTTATGGTTGATTTTAAAGCCTGATGAAGGATAGTCAAACTGCCTGAAACGTCGCGTTTTAAACAATTTTAACCGGCTAAAAAAACTAACAATTTAACCAAGCAAATTTATTGATTAAAGGGGCTATGTCACGGTAATGCGCATGCTCTCGAGTCATGTCAGGAAAAAAGCCTTTACAACCATGAAACA
>JAOBYG010083879.1:0-11469 GCA_025403545.1 Epizoanthus stellaris
CAAGTCCATGTTCATGACCCAGGCCAGAACCCTGCTGCAGCTGCTATCCCAAATCCTGGGCAACCACCAGTAGTTCTCGGCGCAGAAAGTGCCCCAGGTCCCATTGCAACTGGCACTACTGTAAGGGATATCATGCGAACCCCTCGAGGAGTGGTAACTTCAGAGATGAAGGAGGTGGGGCTGTTTATTCTGCGTGCTATGTTGGCACAGTCATCAGATGGTGCAACAGCAACATTCCCAACCGGTGGACAGGTTTGTAGACTTTTATTTCTCTTTCAATATGTATCTTATCAAATTATACAAGAAAGACTACCCTATGCAACCTTTCATTATTAGAACCATAATTGACAGTTTCAAAATGAACAGTAATAATAACAACAACAATAACAACAACAACAATCATAAATACAAGTTTCAAGGCACTTTGCATTGTATGCTTCGATACAACTATTTCTAGCCCCTATACATTATCTCCTTTGCATTACATCGATATCAGTTGAGCATCCAATTTCTTCCTCAGCCAATTGAGGTTATCAAACGTGTCAGGCCACGCAAGTCAAGTGACAAAGCTACCAGCAAGACTGTGCGGCAGCGAACAAAGTTCCTGCAAACAGCAAGAACAACTGTCTCTGGTGGAGCCACAAATGTTCAACAGACGGACGAGATAAAAGTAATGGGGAAGGATGAGAGACAAGCTCTTCTGAAGGAAGCACTGGGAAAGGATCTCAAGATCACACTCCCAGAGGGCGACATTCTAGCCATGAAAGCAGACTTGGGGGTCACATGGTACAACTTGAGAAAAATTAAAAGGTAATGGTTGATTCAAGGTTGTTCATAGTCATACTAAAGCAAGTCATTAGCACTTGATATCATAATTATTATAAACTACAGGCACAATCTATGCAAGTAAAATAGTGCAACTACTAAAATAACAATATATTGCCAAAATGCATTGTCAACAGATGGATTAGCCATTGGGGTATGGAAGCCGAAAGCGAAAAATTACAAAGGAAGCAGGTTGGCGAGATAACGGACCCAGATAATCTCATCAGTGAAATGGTGCCCTTCCAGTTCTCTGGCAAAACTAGATCCGAGACAGTAATGAAAGAGGCGCCATATTGCCACATAGCGGACCTACCACAGTTTATCAAGCTACATTTGGATGCAAACAAAGAGTATGCATTGTCTATACTGCATATTTATATTCATAAATAATTAGTGCCCCTGAAATTTGTGTATTCAAACTTCAATAATTAATTTTGTCTTTCTATTTTACCAGAGCAAACAGATTGACAAATCACAATGGGGTGATACCAGACAGTGAGGTCCACATAAAACTTGGTGGTGATGCTGGGGGAGGGTCATTCAAGATGGCATTTCAGATTGCCAATCTTGAGAAGCCCAACTCCAAAACAAACACTGTAGTTTTCTCAATTTTTGAAGCTAAAGATTCTTGGGCAAATCTCTGGACTGCACTTTCTCAATATAAAGACCAGGTTGAGGTTCTCAAAGACAGTCTATGGTGGCAAGTATATAAACACCTTCAAACAATTTTACATTTTGCAAATCACTAAATTCCATTCTAAATACTCATTTCCTTGTATTTACAGTGGGAAGAAACAAGTTATCTTGTTATTTGGCGACTATGAGTTCTTGTGTAAAGTATTTGGAATCTCTGGTGCATCTGGTAAGACCTGACTTAGTAGATCAACTTCTTGTGTAACATCAAAATTGTCATGACATAAATGTTGCGAACAAGGTTTGCCATAATATTCGCCCTACCAATGTACACAAAACTAAAACGTTGTTTCAAGTTCATTTCCAAATTGGCTAAAGCTAAACATTTGCTTGTTATAAAAAACATTTTCATTATCATGTCAATTATTTATATAATATTTATCAGTATGTTGATTGCAACAATAAGAACAGTTGAAACAAACAAATTGAAATTGACAAAATGGTTAGTTTCAAACTAAACTTTTACTTAAACACAGGAAAGTTTCCTTGCCTTTGGTGTTTAATTACAAAGGAACATATCCAGTATGCACCAGATGACCCTAGACGAGCGAATGTGTTGCCACGGACACTTGAACAACTGAAGGACGACCACAGTAAATTTGTTGCAGATGGAGCATGCACAACCCGCCAGAAGTTCTTCCACAATGTTGTTCACCAAATGTTGCTTGATATTCCTCTTGAAAATGTAAGAATTTGTGACTAAAATATCAGTAATACTATTAGTTAATTGTACTGATAACGTGTGTATCTTCATCTTAATATTCAAATGGAGATGGACAGAATATTGACAATTATTAAATATACAACTAAACTTAACGGCAGGTGGCAAAAGAAAATTGGATGAAACAGTGACATTAATCATGTTCTTGTATAAATACTCATACAGGTCTGCATCCCCGGTCTGCATATAAGTCTTGGTGTATTCAAGAAATTATTTGACCGCCTTGAATTGTCTTGTTTTGAACTTGACAAAAAAGTTCAACTACAGAAAGTTAGAACCAGTGGAACCACAGGCCAAGCGCAATTTGATGAAAAAGTGGCTCTACTCAAGCAAGCACTGCATCACAAGGCAAAAGCTGCAGAACTCCGTGATGGGGCCGAGACCTTGCAGCAAGTTGTTACTCTGCTGGCCTTGCACACTGGTGCTGAGGCTGATGCTCCAAACAATAAACGGGTGGCAGATCTTCTGCAAGAAATAAAAAATACCCAAGATGAGGCAAAGAGGGAGGTATACGCATACAAAAACATTTATTTATTTCGATATAAAGTAACTTTAAACAATAATTCATGTCTCAACAGAGTATAAAGATATAAATATACATCATTTGTTTTATAAAAAAACAGTAATAATTTTCTGTATGCTTGAATTGAAGGAGAAAAAGGCTGCTGATCTGCTGAAAACAGCAGAGCTTCAGATAACAGAAGGTCCAATAGCAAGCAACCTTGATGTTGTCCTCAAGACAGAAATGAATGTGGACAGGAAACCCTACCATGGCAAAGCCTTCATTGGAAACCATGTCCATATTTGCCTACAGGTTTAAAACCAATTTATGTGTACACTGACTGTACTAATATTTTTGTACAAATAAAGCACAAATTATTATTTCAGTTACCAGTATTTAATAACAATCCCCTATTATAATTTTAGGAGAAGAACATCGACATATTATGTGATAGCGTTGTGAGAGGAAGACAAGAGAAGTATGCCCAGAACTTGTTGGTGAGGCCGAGACCGTGGCAACCAAAATGCGGAAACTTCTCAAGCTCTTTGCGAAATGCCACAATGTCTACAACTCTGGTGGTCATGTTGCTGACAGTTCAATTAAACGTTTGGGTAATCTTCAGTTATTTCCTGTAGTTTTCATAAAATATACATTATAAATATTGAAAAAATGTAACATGTACAGTAATCAGTATCAAAACTTATATCTATTCAGTATTGAACAAAATATGAAACTGGTACATGTAAAGTAACTTTTTTATTTCTAATATCTTTCTTGTCCATTTATCACAACTAATTTCAATCTATTCTCTTCAAAATTTCAGAAGTTGACATTATTTCCCTCATGAGTTACATGAGGTTGACATTTCCTGAGATGTCTGTGACCCCCAAACTTCACATGTTGGAGGACCATGTGTGCCCTTTCCTCAAGAGATGGCATATGGGACTCGGGTTCTATGGGGAACAGGGCATCGAAGGAATCCACAAGGACTACAACACCAAATCTTCTGCTTACCAGCAAGTGAAGAACGACGCAGTAAAGCTGAAGCAAGTTGTGCGTAATCACCATATTGCCACAAGCCCATCTCTTGCGGAAAGAGCACCAGAAACTCAGAAAAGAAACCTCAAGAGAAATCACCCTGATAATTAAATATTTATTGTTCATCAGCAGCAGTTATAGCTTTAGCTAGTATAGCTTTTATTCCTATACAATCTGAATTTTTTGTAAATATTGTTACAGCCTCGAGTACGCGATTATAAATTCATAATTTGCATTGATAATATATTTTTATACAACACTCGACAGTTTTAAAACATGGATACATGTGCATGTCAAGCAATCGCTGAATGTATACTAGTTTCAGATTTTCGGTGATTTTGTTGCTGCTGATTAGTTGTACAGCTGTAAATATTCTGTCTAATAAAATACAACTTTGCAACAAATGCTGTTGACTGAAAGTGATATCCAGAACTATCAATTCGGTACAAAACGCGACCCTAAATAAAATTTTAGCAAGAAGTATTAACGACAAACAACTATGAATGTTTAAAATCCTGAGCGTAACGGCCGAATTTTACTCCAAAATAAGCCCTGAAAATCGTGTTTAGCAAATATGTCAGAACAAACTTACCTCGCCAAGTTCAAGTAGACATGTTGAAATTTTCCTCTCGCGTGGTCAGTACTTTGGGAAAACCTCTGCAGCATTCGTAGGTGCTTTCAAACTTTAGAAGTTGATAAGCGTAGACCCGATCCTCCATTACATCCATAGCAACGAAAAAATATGCGATTTAGCGAATATTTGATCGATTTTCACTGGATTTTCTTGCTCAAAGCCCAGCTTCAAACCTCCAAACGCCATCTTTACTTCGAACAATGACTTGACGCCAACATGTGGACGTTTGTGATTCGTTGATTCAAACAAAGCCAAACGCGTTGCTAGGAAGCGAAGGTGTTGGCTGAAGCGCGGGAGGTCCTGGGGGCGAGGAAAATTTATGAACTCCGCCATCTTGGATTTGGCGCCTGCGCAAACTAAGTTTCCGCTCTGAAACAGCCGTGTATTCCTCCTCTGGCGACCGCAGACAAAAAATGTATCTTTCCTCTCCTCTCTCGGCCTCAATTTGCCTATCTCTGTCTCGCGGCGTCATTGGCGATTCATCGTCAACAGCTTGACTAATGGCGGCCTCACACTATACGTTTTTGGCGCACAACATTCTACGATACATTGTTATTGTAAGTGAGTTAATTGTTATGGAAATTTCAAGACAATGTATTGTGGAATGTTGTACGACAAAAATACGTACAGTGTGAGGCCGCCATAACGCTTCTACTTCGGTCTGTTAAAGAGGGTGGGAATGAAAGGAGCCTACCAACCCACCCACGTGAAGCAACAAAAGCCCGGCTTGGGTATCTTTGAAAAACAGGTTCCTAAATATATAGTCAGGGCAGTAGCTGTCTACAAGGAAGTGTGATGAAGAACTTTTGGCCCGCACAAGAGTAAAATTTTTTCGTAATATCGTTAAACTTTCCACATGTTAAAGGCCAAAACTCGAATTTTTGGTTTTATTCCTAAAACTAGGTTCCCGTCTGAAGAGAGCGACCCAAAGGAAACTGTGCACGACAAATTGACCCCAAGTCCTACACGTCTCAAAACGTCTTATAGAGAGGTAAGATCACAAAACCAACTTGCTACCTCACTTGTCGTATATTTAAATAAAATCTGGCTTTTATGTTTAGAGTTAGTTATCTTTAATATGGTCAAGGTCAGCTGAAAGGACTTCCGAATTCGGACTGATCTCGTGCGCGGAGCGGGGTTAGCTCGGTCGGTAAGATCTCGGGCTGCTAACCTTTCCCCACACCCGTCGTTGGTCCCATTGATCCCGTTGGCCCCAGGATTGTCAGTTTAAAACTGTCACAGGCTACTGACATCAAACTAAAGTCGGGTAGGGTCGGGTCGTATAATTTCGCCTATAGTGTGTCGCCGGATTTTAAGGTTAAGCGATATGCGCTTCAAGCCATTTTTCATACACTAAGCTACGCAATTGTTCGTCGTTATATAAATTTTCATCTTTATGACATCACAGGAAAACCGGACGACCTCGGGCCAGTCCAGCACCGGGAAGAAAAAGGAACCACGCCCAGTTGTTCACGATGACGACGTATGTCTCTTTTTTATATCATTTGCAGGTCGGCATTCGTAATTCATTTCTTCCACTTTAAAGTGTTGTCAATATTGATAATAAATATTGCTCTTGTTGACAGGATGATGTACAAGTACTCTACTCCAAACAGCAGTCTCGTGACACTAACAGAGGCCAATCACGTCCCCATCCAGGAGACGAGGTTAGTGTGTTGCTGGTCTTTAATGTCAAAAGGCTGTGAGAATAAACTTAAGCGGCAAAATAAATTTTCTGTAAACTGCACCACGTAGTACTGAACACACTGTTTCCTACCATAACAGGAAAACCGGACGACGTCGGGCCAGTCCAGCACCGGGAAGAAAAAGGAACCACGCCCAGTTGTTCACGACGACGACGTATGTCTCTTTTTTATATCATTTGCAGGACGGCATTCGTAATTCATTTCTTCCACTTTAAAGTGTTGGCAATATCGGTATTAAATGTTGCTTTTGTTGACAGGATGATGTACAAGAACTGTACTCCCTTATATGTTATGTAAAATAGTTTGCCCGCCGTTGAAGTGTTTATTATTTTGTTTTTAGCAAGTGTATGCACCTTAATACTTTTAGTGTTGTTTTCTCAACGGCTCCAGGTATTGTACAGAATGTCGCGGAAGAGGAAAAGTACCGATGATTCTCGCTTGTCCAATCATGAAGCCTCATCTGAAGTGTCTGGTAAGGATTGTATTGTAAAATGTTTGAAATATCTGGCCAAGCATGAGTGTTAGCTTATGGTGGTATCCATTTAATCATTGTATATCTCTGTGCTTTATGTAGATTCATATTCTTGCCTGACTACCGTGAAGTTAGGCATAGCTCTCCAGTATCTCTTGTGTAGAGGCACGCTGGAATACTATATTAGTACAGTTACTTTGGGTACTAATTCAATAAGTTAGCTGATTTGTGGAGGGACGGGTTGTGTGCCTCAGATTTTCAGTTTAAATGTGAAAGTCACAATTATCAACAGTCGCAGGAGTCGGACAGTTCCATTCCGAAGGTGGGGCTGATTGTCTAAGAATAAACTCCATCGACGTTTGCGAGAACTGGACGATTTCTGAGTTAGGCTGATTTGTGTGTCGAGCTTTTCTCTAATATATCGTACCGGACTTTATTCTTTTAAAAATATAATTTCCCCTTTTTCACATAGGAACTATAAGTGGTCAACCTGTCTACAAACGAACTTCGGCAGGATTGTCAATGAAAGAAATCTTAAACATCTGCATTGGTCAAAAAGTTCCCAAAGACAAAATCTGCACAGCCCTTCCTTCAATGGTGGACCAAAGCGCAGTATTTGTTGTAGATCTGTCTGTGGTGGATTATAAGGACTTATCGGCCGATGACTGTGGTATTTATGGTCGCCACTCAAGTCCTTCCGAAGCCTTTAAAGTTCACCTCGATGAGGACGGTAGTGTCGAATGGTTTGTAAAAGTCTCGAAAGAAGCTCCTGATAACAATTGCGAGCAAAGTCCATTTATCGTGCGACGTCAATATAGCTGGCACAGTTTAACCAACGAGTATCGACGAATAATAACCAAAGTAGAAAGCGGCAATGCTTTCCTTCGCCTTGCCGTAGTCCAGTACATTGTTACTACCAGTGAAACGGCAACCCTCTTCAAAACTAGACACGGCAACAGCAAAGCAGGTGAGCCACACCAGAGAACCAAGCCCAGTGTTCTTTCAAAAATAAGAAGAATTGGTGCATCTGGCAGCGCAAAGCACATAATAAGCCAAGTGGAGAGTGAAGCCGGTGACGTCGAAACAATTTCTTCGGCCTCTTATCTGGTACGAGATCGCATGCAAGTATATAACCAACTGAGGAAGGTGGAGGGAAGAACCAAATCGAGAAGCACAGGGCCAAGCAAAACTCCCAGCCTCACGAAGTTATTATCGCTTCAACAGTCAGGATCGTTTGTGAAGGATGTCAGTTTGTCATCTCGACGAGACGACAAAGGCAACATACGTTCGACCCCTAACACGTTTGCGGCATCAGACATGTGCCTTGGGTGGGTCAAGCGCTTTTGTAAAGGCGTCGGAGCAAAAGCAGTAGCAGGAATAGACATGATGTACAAACTTGGCCCGTTCTATTTAACGACTCTAACCTTCCCGAACCCGATGTTTGTATATAAAAACAAAGAAGGAAAACACCCAACGACAGTTGCAGCAGTTATGACGTCAGTCACAAAAGAAGAGCGCGACTACGAGTATATGGCAAGATGCCTGAAGGCCGAAGGTATCAAGAGTCTGAGTTACGGAACAGATGGCGAAAGTGCGCTGGAGTGCGGATTCGAAAGTGTCTATCCAATAGACGATGGATGTTCAGGCGATAATATCCCTTTGCGGTGCTTTGGCCATGTAAAGGATGACATGTGCCGCAAGCTAAATGCCCTAAACATTGGAAGCGACCAAAGCAAGAAGATTGCACAAGAAATACTTGGTAGTGAATACAACGGGAAGCAAGTGAAGGGCTTGGTGGATTGTGATACACCAGAAGGCTTCGAACAGATGTATGTTGACAAAGAGAAGAATTGGCCAGAGGAGTTCAGACGTTGGATGGTCACAGGGAGGGGGCGGGTGCGTTCGCTGAAACAATCGCTGAAGAAATGTATGCTAAGGCCCATTCGAATAGCAGCGGGACTGGGTAACCCACCAAATAAATGGGATAATCAGCGGACCGAAGCGATGAACAATGTACTGAAGGAAGAAACTGAGCATCAAGTCACAGACCAGGCATCTATACATGAAATCATCGAGAAACGAGTTATAAAGCAACAACAAAGTGAATACAAGAAAGCTGTATACAACGCAGGTGAATATCGTTTGTCCAATCCCTATCGCCACCTTGCAGTAAGTCAAGTAGAGTGGTCTGGAAAATCTGATGACCAAAAGCGACAGTATCTTCAAAAGGTGTTAAAGAGCCCTGACATCTCCGAGAAACAAGACCCAGTTGCGACCAAGAAGCTGTCCATTTCAGTCGCCGATTCCGCCATCACCACTGTGCCAGCAGGTTTGCTTAACCAAATTTGGAACGAGGCTGAGATCATAGTCTCTCATCATGCTGTGATTGATGTCGACAGTGGTGTTTATTGCGTAACAGAGCATGGAGGCAGCACAAATGTTTCTGTCAATGACGAGAGCATTAGGTGCAAATGCCGAAAATTCTCCAGTACAGCGGGACTTTGCCCTCATGTGCTTGCAGTTGCCGAGAGCAAAGGGATTCTTGCCGAATGTCTTACAAGATTCAACTCTTGTGGTAACAAATTGGAAAAGATTGCTTTCGCAAACATCCCCAAGAGAGCAGGAGACAAGCCACGCGAAAAGAAGAGAAGGAAGGGGCAGAACAACCTGGAACAAAGGCCAGTGCTTGTTGACGCCCGGCCTGCAGATGACGACATCGATTTTCAGAAACCACTAGCTTTCACTGAGATCTGGCACAACAACAACGAATTCGAAGTTATTTTCACAAGAGAGGAGAAGAAAGTGAAGCGGTGCGAAACGTGCAAGGTGGAGTTTCCAAGGGGATCTGTGGTTTGCATACCACACGATATCGCCGTGCGGCACATGGAGCGGTACCTTTATCCGTTCAGAGATGCAAATGGCAAGTTCGAGAAAATGGTTCCAACATGGAAGAAAGAAGCGGCGAAATTCTATTGCGCCCGAAAATGGTGTGTCCTTCAGCGCCACCCTTACTTCTGGAAAGGGCTGCTCAACGTCGACAGCAAAACCATTTGCCGTTTCAAAGAAGGCCATGTGAAACATCTAAAGGAACAGTTTCATTTTGATATTTGACTCCAGTCTTAGTGAGATCTAGTGACTTAAGAGGGATTTATTAATTAGCCTATGACACTAGTCACTAGTAAAGGACTTTCGGGCGACCATTTGCTTTTGAAAGGGTCAGTATAGGATGTTTTAGCAATGAAACCTCCTACATTTTGTTGTTTTTTTCGCTGAACTGGTTATGAACGTTTCGACCATTTCAGTGTAGGAAAGTGTTAAATCACACAACTTTCCAAATTTAAATTTATAACGCAGCTTTCTGCCGCATTTTGTTTTGACTTCAGTATGGTCCTGGCAATACATATACCTTATTATAGGAAATTAACGCTCCTAGAAATTAACGCTCCATGAAATTAACATGATTTTAAAAGCTAAATAGTTTCAGTTCAAGAAAATTAACGCGAAAATTAATATAAACTGAACATTCTAAGTTAAGAAAATTAACGCGAAAAGACAGGACAAACACTTTTGCTTGTGACAAAAGTGAACTCGTTTTTATTTGCAGTACTGAGTCTGGTAACTCAAAGCAATTCAGGCTGTTGGTCGCTGTTGAAGCTGTGTAACTGTTGATGTATCTGTTTTCGAATGAGGTATAAGGTCATGTGTGTCAAGCAAAACATGCTGCAGCTGCTTTTTCAAATGTTTCGAGAGCTTCGAGAAAATTTGGAAAAGTAACGAAAATTAACGTCGATAAAATTAATGCTCCAGATTAACATCGCTAAAATGAACGCTCCACAAAATTAATGCTCCAAAAAATTAACGCAAACTTTTAAAAATCGCATTAATTTCAAAGAGCGTTAGCTTCCTATAATAAGGTATACCCAATCGTGGAAAATCAGGCTGATATAATGCAGGGTGATTAGGGTGATAACTCTTGTCAGGTGTTGTCAGTCCCTGCCCCCAGATGTCATGTCGAAACCTAATATTTTATTGTCAGGTTGTCGCACACACCGTTACCCAAGAGACACAGAAACAGGAGGCCTTTTAACAAGGTACTTTTGCGGGAGCGGTGTTTACTGCGCATTGAAAGAGTAAGGGGTGCCAGTTTTCGGAAATTTTAGAAATAGAAATAGCCTAAAAATACTCCTCCTATCAAATACGCAAATGACCTCAAGTACCAAAATAAGTTAACCCTCTTTCTCAAATATTAAGACGTTTTATTAATCCTTTCTCTCAGGTGGTCAAAGTCCTATAGCTATAGAGAATAACTATGACTGTACCCAAATTTGAGTCTGTTTACCCAATAAAACACCTGATTTTACACCATTTAATTTTCGCAAAATATCTTCCCTGAAATACAAGGTCGCCTTTTCACCCCTTAATTAAAGATGCCACAGGTACCCCCGGCCCGACCACCAGCTATATAGAATTTAACAACTATAGTTACACTTTGTTTCAGCTACCAAAGTTCCAGTTGGATTAAAAAAATAAACACCAGTTCGTCTGTTTTGTTTGTAAGAAATAAAAAATATTGACGGACAACGTTCATTTGCAATAGTATATGCTTTGAAACATTCACTCAAACCTTTACCATTAAACAATTTCTGTTCTGTTCTTTTCTTTTCTTTTTCTTATTTTGGTTTCGCAAATTTATATTTTGTGAAATGATTTGTCATTTGGTTTCGCAAAAATGGAGCGGATTATTCACGTTCTATATAAAACTAGAGCTGTTGGGCTTAATCGCTTTGAGTGCGGAGCCGCCTTCAAAATGTTTGCTCTTGGAAGGTAGACACATGGTCAACGTCCGGCGGCGAGGCTGAAATGAATAATATCGACACG
>JAOBYG010083990.1:0-11466 GCA_025403545.1 Epizoanthus stellaris
AATAATGAGTCAAACGTTGGTTTAGGAGGAGAAAATACAACTTTTAGTGCGAAAAGAAGAGGAAAAAAGTTTGGCACCAAAATCTGCCGCTGCCGGGATTCGAACCCACGAGCGCGAAGCTGCCATTCTAGTGCCCAGGTTTCGCGCGGTCAAAAAACCCTATCGAGCCACCTTAAGATTGACTCAATAATAACAAAATTACGATAAGGGGCCGAATCGCCCCCCCCCCAGCCTTCCTGACCACAAAAAGAGCCCAGAATGTAAGAGTATCTTTTCAAAAGAACTGGATATCGAGTAAACAACAGAAAACTTATGTTAATAACCAGACCACACCAAATAAATCTGTACACCAAGCCAAACTGTAAAACCATTACTGTTGTCATCATTTCTTTGACAATAATTTTATTATGCCCTCAAAATTAAAGGTTTTATTGCACTACAAAAATTGTGAACTTCAAGTCAAAATCTATAATTTTTTATTCTTATTAAAAGAACCCCTCAAATATTATAGTGCCCCTTACCCTGCAAGCAGAGATCTCTAATATCTCCACGGAAAAAGAGACCCTCTGCGAACAGCTGCTCAATCGTTTGAAGCCGCCGCTGTCCAGAAACTTGGACATACCAGTCAGGTTTGAAACTGGTTTGACTGCTTTGTAGCCATACATGTACTACTATAATAACTGCTGTCCTTTTAGGAGTCTGCAATGCTAGTTGCCATGCAACAGAAGAAGTGAAAGTAAAAAGCGTGCGCACCAGCTGGCATCGATCAACATTTGAGACCTCATGTGAGCACGACGTCTTGGAAACAGTCGCATATACTCGACAGAGAATTGAGCATTTTTCGTGGAGATATCAGATAGAGATAGAGATATCTCTGCTCACAGTGTAGTGCCCCTAGGGCCTCTTCGCATTCATGAAATTTTAAATAAGTTACGTACAGTTAATTCAAGGAAATACAGTAACTCCATAACAAAAGCTCTACTTTAAGACTAATTTGTTTTATGATCTACCATTTGCAAATACAATGAAAGGTTGAATGTTTTTATAATTTGCATTTACTGCCACATATCACATACATACTGAAACCAGAATCATTGGACATAACTATGGATTGGCAAGTGATTGCAAAGTATACTTTTGATGCTGTTGCAAAATTTATTTTCTTAGAAATAAATTACAGTCAACTGTATTCTCCTTCCATGTTCACACAAGTCACCATGAATATTATTTTACATTTAGGATACATGTATCCTGTGCATTAAACAACAATGATCAGTAATTAATAAAAAAAAAATGACCTAAAATAATGTTGAAGTATCGCATTCATTCTCCTTGTCATGACAGCTGATTGCTGTGAATCTTCCTTCATAATTTGTTAGGAACCATTCATTATATAATTATAATTATATATATATACACGAATTATACTTGATCCACATGTTTATTTGCACTACAATGCTGTTTCGTACTGGCGGTATTGGAACGCCGTCCGCACTCTTCAGGTGGCTATATGCGAATGATTCGGCAAAGAATATTACAATGGTTATGGCTCGTGCGTAGCTATGGTGCACGGTAGATGGTGTGATATTGCATTTCTAATCATACTATTCTTGGGTTTTATGCAAATAGATATTTCTTACAATGCTGGATTTTATGCAAATTCTAATAGATATTTCTTACAGTGCATACGTCCGCTCACAAGTTCATTACATTTGTTCGGTGTGGAAAGATCGGGTTGACATAAAATGTAATATTTCTCAGTTAGGCATAAATTACAATGCTTAGTAGCATTAGAATAAGGTCTGGCTCTCTTAATAATTTTCCACTTAATTTCATATGCTTCGTTGGTGTCCTTCAATGTCCATATGTGCTTGCTCAGTTCTGTGGTATTTCGGTGTTCTTCGTTTTTGAATGAAGCTACATGATTTCTGTACCTGGTTTTGAAAGTGTTTTCTGTTAGTCCAATGTACGATTCTAGACTGTTGTTGCTCTTGACTGTGGCTTGGTATACAAGTAACAACTCTAAATGTATTATTGCAAAGAAGAAATGCAAGTTACAAGCTGATACTATTGTCCAGGTTATCTTGGATAGTTGTAGACTGTCTTTACATGATAAAATTGTGGAATTATTACAAAAGCTGTTCACAATATGAGTCTCCATTCTTACTTTGCTGCTACGACTTGAAAACCCAACTTCTGCTGTCGAACTCCCAGAGGCCACAATATGGTACACAGTTGTAAGGCAGACACATTGCTCAACAATCAGACAACAACCTGTAAAATACATGGTGAATGGCTGAACTGAGTTTACAAACACTTTCAAATTCCATTTGGTGATTTGGTTAAAGCCAAGCTCAAGTGAACTCCCTTGAGCCCGCTATGCATCTGCACTGCTGTAGTTTAATATAAATTCAATATAAAGTTTACACTGAAGCAAGTGATTGGGCAAGCAAGTGACAACTTCGATCTCCACCACCAAACTGCAACAACTCATTCATTGCACTGCATGCATTCATGAGTTAAAAATGTGAAATGAATTGTGAATCCCTAGCTAGGGGTAATGACTGTAATGACTTTTTCTGCATTCTGATCATAAGACTTGATTATACTTTTTTTTGTCATTTATTTGATAAAATTGTGTACAATTATTTGTAACAATGACTTCAGGGTTCTTAACTATTTTTTTAATTCTCATGATTGAGTCTAAAATCTGGAAGTTTCTCCAACTCTTCCATAACTTGTAGTCTTAGGGGCGGCAATGTTCAAACCCCTGGTATCCCCCTCCAACAGGCCTGAATTGATTGAAATTTGCATGGACTTTTAAAGTGGATTTTTATGATTGTTCACTTTAAAACTTTGACTTTGTTTGATAATCTTCCAAGTCAACCTAGGATTTTGCAGTAACTGTATTTCACCTCAAGGGACCCTCAGTATAAACTATAACATATGACACTCCTATTTTCTTACCAGCCCCCCTCTGGCATAAATAATCAATAAAATTAATCCTATACCGTTCAGAAGCTGTATTTTCATTGGGTCCATTATTCTGTACTGTCCATTGTGATTAGGGTTAGGGTTATTGTTTGAGGTGTTTATCTATTATTATTTGGGCCAACAATGTGTTTGTTTCAATTATTGTGGGCCAGCTCCAAATAATGAATCAATGGTACATGTACCTTATACTGTACAATCATATCATTCCTTTAGCACAGCTAATATGTTTACATTGCAGGTCTCTTAAACAAAGTAGAATCAAGTAATTGAACTTCAAATGGTTCTCAAAGATTGTACAGGATTGGATAAAGATGGATACATGTAAATACCCCAAAAGGGTCCAGGTATGTCCTAATAATAAGTTCGTATTGTAATTACTGGACTGTGTATACGTATAGGATAGGAAAGTGTACTCTAGCATTGCAGGCTAACTTTCACTACAAGCTGGAGAGCTTGTGAGGATGCTTTGAAAGCACCATACATTGTATACATGTATTATACCTTACACATTTCATATCACATTTGATGCAAGAAGGTGTCATCTGTACAGAGATAGATACCAAAATACATGTACCACCTTGTGAAGAATGTGGATCTCAAAAATGCATTTTGATTTTGCTGCCAAATTAGATAAATTTTCCAACATACCGTACTATATAAAATGGTATAATTCTGTAACAGACCAGCCAACTCTCCCGGTTTCACCGGGTGTCTCCCGGTTTTTTCCATTTTCTCCTGGTGTGAGCCCGGCGAAGACCCAAAATCTCACGTTTTTTCAAGAAAAAGACTTCAATACAAAGGAAAAATGGGATATTCTTGCATATTTCTTTGGTTTTAGTGCCAATGTGGCTTGAACTTCTAAAAGCTTGTTTTCTTATAAAAAAAAGTGTGATATCTGCTCGTGAATCTCGTTCTTACTTCCATTGCGTTGTTCGGCCGGGATAATGTGGGGTATGGACTGGGTACGAGATTGACCTTGCCTCGATTTCATCATTTGTTTCCCTGCAGTCTGCGAGTTTAGTAGTATTAAACAATGCCAAACAACCAATTCACGTTTTGTGGTATTCCACAGGCCTCATGGGGACTGTCCCAACAATTTTGGACCATGATTAAAGGTTAAATGATGATATCAGAAAATTTTTGAAATCTCCAGATTTTTTGTAAAATCTCCATAATTTTTTAGCCCAAAATAGTAAATCTCCAGATTTCTTACTCTCAGGGGTTGGTAGGTCTGCTGTAACCATGCACCGGTACTTTGAAAGACAGATCTGAGGTACCTTCAAGTCACTTGTTGGCATTTAATTGGTCAGAACTCTAGGTGACTAAATAAGGCATGTATGCAAAACTCATTTGAGGTCGAAAAAGGCCATGATTTTTTATTAAATTTTTGGGGGGGGGGGGATTGGACAGTTGTTATGTTTCAGTTGCAGCAATTGTATCGAAACAACAAACATTTAGTGTACTAAAATTTCCCCCTTTTTTAAACATTATTATCAATTCATTTCACCCTAAATTTAAAACACATACATACACGAACCCTTACTCGTAAGCCACTAAGCACAACTTAGACACGTAGACATGGAGCTCTGTAACTGTGGTCCGAATACTTGCATAATCCTAAACCAATGTAAACAAGCTGTGACACAAGTGTGAAAAGGGGTGATTTCAAAGGTGTGTGAAATTACAGATCCACTATTTTTTCTTCTATGGACCAGTTGGAAAATGTGAAGTGTTGTAACCATTTGAACTCCCAGTTCTGAGGCTGGGCTGTAGCTACCATAAAACAAACAAGATACTAATTAGTTGTCTCAGTTAAAATTTCTCAATCCGCTTTTTTTACTATTAAATCTACCAAGAGGGAAACAAGACAGTTGCTTTTAAAATTAGTTCATCCCCTCAAAATGCAGGAAATGTCATTTCCGAGAACCTGAATTTTCAAACTTTTGCCGGGGGGGCATGTCCTCCAGACCCCCCTAGTAACTTGGGCCTTTGGCAGTCACTGATTTTACCTGGGGTAACTTCTAGGTCTGGTTACAGTCCTGTCTGATAGAAGATGTTTTTCAATGACTGGAATGGATGTGTTCTCGCTCTGCTCCCATTTCCCTGGCCTCACATCATTTCCAGCTTTCTCCACATTGTTCTTGCTATAGACAGCTGAAAATAGAGCTTACGTATGCTTCCTAGAAACTCCTAGAAAGTCCCAGATTTTTATTGCTTCCTGGAAGGTCCTTGAAAGTCCTGGAATTTTGTGCCGACTTCTGGTCGACTCTTAGACAACTCCTGGAAAATCGAAATAAGATCATTTAATCCAGAAACAAAAATTAGAAAAAAAAATTTAAACATTTTTAATAATAATAATAATAATAATAATAATAATAATAATAATAATAATAATAATAATAATAATAATAATAATAATAATATTTAATATTTAATATTTAATATTTAATATTTATATAGCGCACCTTACATTAAAATATGCTCAAATGCACTATATAGAGCAGACATTGCTCATCGTGACTATTTCAACTTGTCTGTAACAAAATGCTCTCTCTATCACTGCCCCCAGGGTTTCTCAGTTTTCACAGAAAGATATTTTTAATATCCCTTTATAGTAATCGTAGATTTGTTTGTTTTTCACAGATTTTCAAACGAAGGATACTCCACTATCCCTCAGAAATCAATTGCTATTTCAGTTCTCATGAAATGTTTGGATGGACGGAACCTGAGGCTCGTTCAAAACTGATATTCTGACAGTTAATCATTAACTTGAAAGAACAGAGTTCTTGTCAGGAGCTGTATTGCTCAGTTTGCATGAATATATTGTATGATGTTCAAATTACAATAACAAAGATGTGAACGTGTATACTCGGTACTTGTGGCGTTCAAATCTCAAATCCGTATGGCAATTTACCTATGAGTACCGTTTTAATATTACTTTTTGCAAGCAACAATTCCATGGCGGTCTAAAGCATACCAACTGAATCAGGAATCATTGTACTTGACCAGCTTTTAGCAAGAGAGATAGCTGTGATGACCGATAAACTCATTCAGCTTGTTTGTTGACGCCAATCTCTGAGTCTCCTGTATTTTACGGAACATTAGGTAGTATCCACCTACAATAACTCTGTAATGGAGAACAATATAAAATACGTGGTTCTTTGAGTGAGAAATGACAATATAGCACTTACGGACAACCTTGAACAAGATTAAAGTGCACTTTTAGCTTAAAAGTTCCTCAGTTTTAGCAAAGTATATAAGAGAGGAAGTCCCAACGTTGACTATATTTATAATACATAGAATTGTTACCGTAGCAAATAACGAGTTATGATGTAGAAGCAATGTACTTTGGTTGTGATCAATTATCACGGATAAAAGTTGGTATTTCAACAATTACAGAATCATTACAGCCAAATGGATATAGTTTGAAAGTTAATGGAAATATGACAAAAAGTAGGAGTCATTTGTGATCATGAGGGAAGGCGTCCATCCGTTCATTCTCGCTGTTTCCGATTTTACAAAATAATACCATTTTTTCAGTCGATTCACAGTAGCTCTTTGTAGTTTTTAGAAAACAATTTGCTGGTGAATACTGATAAACAACAGTTGGGGACATGTATTTTCTTGTTGAGTGAAATTTCTCATGGGTCACAACTAATATTCAGAATACTTGATCCCAGAATTCAACGAGGAATCTTTCTGATGCTTGCAAGGATTGATATCAGTAATCGATATTTTAAATCATGTCAAAATCGTGTATTCGTCGGTCACTTTGTTCTACAATTGTTTATTGTATTCATTTTCAGTATGTTTACCGGCCCTGGTTGCCATGTTTATATACAATATCAGTTACTGTTGATCCTGTTTGTTTTCTCAGAAGCAGAGCAAGCGAACAACAACACTGCACATATATAGTTAATTTAATAATTATATTTAATAATTATTCTGCCAAACGTCCTCCCATCACAACTCCATCCTTTAACTTAAATTTTTAAACCTCACTAGGATTCTTTGACATGAATCTCAAGTTACTAGTTTAGATATTTAAGGAACAGAACTTGTGTTTACTTTAGTCATCATTTAGTTACAGAGAATGTTTTGAAATGCTGCACGTGTGTTTTCGTTGCTCTGTGATAATGAAATGTCGGCTCCGATTATACCACTAAATTGTTTGCTTCCAATATCTGAATTTCAAAGCCCAATTATATGAGGACATAACTGTTTTTGATGTTTTACTTACATCTTGGTTTGTGTAATGATGGCATGACAGTTTCGTTCTACTGTTACAACACAAAACGATTAAATAAATCTCAAATATTTTTCAGAAAGGTCCGTTTAAAAATTTTACTTCTGAGAAAGAACTCCTTTCCTTGCTCTAACTCTAATACCAAAAATACCCCCAGTATCAAACTTAACCTCTGCAAGATTATGCGGTTATGTATGATAGTAGACTACGAGTAGTCTCCCTTTTCCCTCCGTAGTCCGTGCGCGCTGTACAGCTCTTATTTTCGCCAACTCTCGACGGATTACGGAGGGAAAAGAGGGAGTACTCGTAGTCTAGTATGATAGTTGTATTAAGGTCAGCCTTAGCTACGTTTTCTGTTTTGAAAAATTCACCAGTATAATATAGACAGGTTGAAGAACTATTTATTGCCTAATACATATTGCTCCAGCACTTAGTCAGAATTGTTTACTATGTTTTGTCAAGATAACGTTTCAGTTAGGTGTGCAGAAACCTTATAGAAACCGCACGACATCCTCTGATATTTATACAGTTAAGTTTAATTCTGAAATGTAATCATATATTGCTTGAGTCATTGCTATAACCGCTCGACGGAGACGTCTGATTCTAAACACGTACAACCACGGATTTAACGTTGAGTTTAAATAAACTACTGTAGTAGTTACACTGTAGGCTATCTCTACTGGAATTGTCAAACCTATTACTGTCTCAACTGCTACATTACAGATAACTGGAATATAGCAGAGTACAAGAAGTACAGATATAGCTACAGCAGTGTTAACAGTTCGACTGTACTTGGCAAGAGACGCCGAGTTCGAGTGATTGTTGTTACCGTTGTTCCCTTCAACGGCTGGCTGTTCCTTTTGCTGCCAGCTGGTTGGCGCTATCTGACGCTTGCGAAGACGAGTGTTTATGTAAATCGAGAGATACGCGAGCACATTAACGGTCAAGCAACTAATCATGAATATGAAAATAGGTATGTTCATCATCAGTTCACCATTTTTTTAAATACCCATAGTTGTCACAGCTGATGAAAGGAGGCCACACTCCAACACAACTTTCACCGCGCGGCTCACTGTTACGGTGGTGCTGAAAGCAACGCCCAGTCGGAGAGCCAGATAGCGCTCGATTGCAATGCAAATTACGATCAAAAGCGAAGAAAGTGAAACAGCAAAGCCAGTTATTGAGTTGAACGAAAATGCAATGCATAACATATTACTGTTTCTTTGCATAGCTGCAACTTTGAATGCTACAAAAGAGGGATGTTCAAGAACGCCAACTCCAAGATCGCAGAACGCAAGAGCGCAAATCAGCACATTTTTCGGCGAGCGTAAGTTTGAGTTCTTGCAGATGGAAACAATAATCAGTCCGTTGCCCGTAAAGGCAGCGATAGCAAGCACGATGTGCACGGTGCACAGGATTACGTAAAGAACTCGAAAGAAACCCAAGTCATCCAGATGCGTTTCACTATATATATCAATAGAACAATCGCTGGTAAACGTAGAGCTGTTATCAGAGACATTGCTCATTATGACTGTTTCGACTTGTCTAGCAACACAATTTTCACTTTATCACTGCCTCCAGGCTTTCTCATGCATGCAGTCTTAACAGAAAGATATTTTACTGTCCCTTTATAGCAGTCGTACGTTTCAATATTTCACTAATAACTGATTTGCTTGTTATCAACAGATTTTCAAGCTAAGGATACTCTCAGTCTCCTGTACTTTACTTGACATTAAGTAATATCAGTCTACATTAACTCTGGAATGAAGAACACTACAAAGTGGCCGGATTAAAGTGCATTTTTAGCTCAAAAGTTCTTGGAGTTTTAGAAAGCATATAAGAGAGGAAGTCGCGGTATATTTTATAATCCATAGAATTGTTACTATAGCAAATAATGAGTTATGATGTAAAAGCAATCTACTTGCATCATTTAGAAAACTAATCATTTGGTTGCGCTCAATTATCACGGATAAAAGTTGGTATTTCAACAATTACAGAATCATTACAGCCAAACAGACACAGTTTGAAAGTTAATGGAATATACAAAAGTCGCAGTCATTTGTGAACATGAGTGAAGTCGTCCGTCCATTACTCCAGTCACTCCGCAGTATTTCTTTGCAGTTTTTAGAAAACAATTTGTAGTAAATACTGATCGAGAAAAGGTGGGGGATAGTGTAAAGGCATATTTTCTTATTGAATGAAATATCTCAAGGCCCACGACACATATTCGGAATACTCAATTCCCACAATTTAACGAAGAATATTTCTTGTGCTTGTTAGGATGGATATCAGGAATTCAATATTTCCAAACAGCTTTTAATAGCGTATTCATGAGTCGTATAATCAATTAGTTCTACCATTGTATTCATATACTGCATCAACTTCCTCCTTCTTTCAAAACACTGTGTACTCTTGGTGACAGGACCTTCATTGCTGCTGCGTCTAAGGTGTGAAGCAATCTGCTTGCCACACTTAGGCACTGTAAATCTCTCGACGTTTTTAAGAAGGGTTTGAAAACAAGTATTTTTAGGAAGGTTTTTTAATAGTATAGTAATTAGTTTTTACTAGTACTAGTATTAGAATATTTTTTGGCATCATTCGTGGTCCTATTAGTGTTAGTTGTAATTTTTGACAATAATTTATTTAAATGTGTATTGTAATGCGCAGTCAATCATTCTCATGCAAATTGCGCAATATAGATTATTTTTATTAATATTATTATTATTATTATTATTATTATTATTGTTATTATCGTTATTTTCTTCAATATGTTTACCAACAGTGATTGCAATGTTCATATATAATACCTTTGATCCAGTTTCTTATCTTACAAACACAACTGGCGAATAACGTCGACGTTATATACATACTTTTTCTCTTTATTAATTGCTCTATCGTACATACTCCTAACACAAGTCCAACTTTTTACCTCAAACTATTACATCACACTTCGATGCTTTCCACCAAACTCTTATTTACTACCTTTCATCATGAGGTTTTATTTTTGTCATCATTCGGTTACAGAGAATGCATGTGAACACTGCACATATATACTAGTTATGTTGCAATAGATAATTCCATCATACGTCTAATAGTTATGCTTAAAATATCTAGTTTCATTACCCAAGTTTTTAAGGAGCACGAGATTTTAATTGTATTTTTAAAATGTTATATCTTGGTTGTGTAGAAATGGTGTGACAGTTTAGCTCTACCATGTCTACTGAACAACACAATCGATTAAATAAACTCCAACATTTTCACAGAAAGCCCCGTATAAAATTAACACTGATTTCAGTTCTAAACCAAAATCTCCTCCTTTCTGTCCTCTATCTGTAAAACTAAAAATGCCACTATTATCAATTAGAAATCTAATTTGTGCAATTTATGCAATTGTATGTTACGTTTTTATTAAGATTAGCCATAGCTACGTATTATTTCTTGCAAAATGCCTCCTGTACTGATTGAAGACGTATTTATTACTGAATACATACTGCTCCTCCACTCAGTCAGAAAAAACCTTCACTTTTTAGTTCCAAAACTATAAATTTCAATAATCATAAAAAAATTGCACTTGTTATGTTTTTCAAATAACGTGTCATGTGATTTGGATAATGCGCTTCGGTTACGTGTACAGAAAAGTTGAAAACCACATGACACCCTCTCGTTCATAATAAATGTAATCATATATCGCATGAATCATTGCTACAACGGCAAAGCGGAGAGGATTGATTCTAAACACATACAGCCATTGATTTATTGTTGAGTTTAAATAAACCACTGTTTTAGTGTAGTAATCACGTTATAGGCTATCCCTAACGGAACTGTGAAACCTATCGCTATCTCTACTGCTACATTGCAGATAACTGGAATGTAACAGATTACAAGAAGTACGGATACAGCTACAGCAGTGTTAACAGTTCAACTGTACTTGCCTAGAGTCGCTGAGTTCGTGTTAGTCTAGGATTTAATGGAGCCGAAAACAATTGCAGAATTGCACACATTTAGGAATCCTACTGATGATCAGTTACTGTTTTAATATTTATTTTCATGATTTTTTTGTTTGTCTATCTGTACAATTCACATAATTTGTAATATATTACGCAATTCAGCCTACTGGCTGCCAATGTAATTGTTTTTTATAAAATAAACTATTATTATTATTATTATCATTGTCATTGTCATTGTCATTGTCATTGTCATTGTCATTGTCATTGTCATTGTCATTG
>JAOBYG010084101.1:0-11464 GCA_025403545.1 Epizoanthus stellaris
ACATACATACATACATACATACATACACACACATACATACATACATACACACACATACATACATACATACACACACACATACATACATACATACACACACACACACACACAGATACATACATACACATACATACATACATACATGCATACATACACACACATACATACATACACATACATGCATACATACATACATACATACATACATACACACATACATACATACATACATACATACATACACACACACACACACACACAGATACATATATATCGCTAGTTACTGTGAGTGTGTCCCACAACACTGGTAATAATTTAGTCAAACATGAACCTACACTGCTTTCTCATTCAGATAGCTGCAAATCGGTTTTGAAAAATGTTGATTCTGCAATGGAGAAAAAGCAGAAGATTTAGTTTAGCATAGAATAGAATGACATTCGTTTCAGTTTCAGATAACATTACATTGCATACAACTTCGTTGTTTATGGAGTTATCACAGAGAAACAACACACACTTATTGACCATTTTGAACAGACTGAAGCACATTGTAGATACGTTCTTGCGTATATTGCTTTGAAATTATTAGTATTTCACAGCTCGTGAAAATTTCCACGACCAAATAATTACTTTTGAGCAATCCCAATAACCAACATACCGTCAAATGTCTGAAGACCAACTTAATCGGCTCTTTAAGATTTTGTAGGAAATGTCGGTCGACATTCAAGACCTTAACTGACAGCACGTTTGAGTTCAGCGGTTCCTTCCCACTGCTGAAGAAAGAGTTTAGAAGATACAAGTTTGAAAAAGAACGTCATGCCTGTATTTTTGCTACACTATTCGATGATCCTAAACCTATCCCGCGCGTACATAATACATAATACTTTAGTTTAGTTTCGTTTAGCTTAGCTTAGCTTATAGTTCCGTTTAGTTCATTTCAGCATAACAGATCGTTCTTCAATTGAGCCTTCTCATAGTAACTGCCGCATAAAAAGAATTGATTAGCTGATTCCATAGCTAACTACTTTTATTGAATAAATATCAATATATAAGAGGCTGGTTCAGACGTGTTTCTATCCATACATACAAACATAAATAGTTACATACCCCTGGAATACCTTTGACAGACTCGGCGTCTTGTAATATATTTGGCTAATGCCAACGTGTTCTGAAAAGGGACATTTCGACAAGTTTAGAGTTACGGCCACCTCAAAAATATTTTCACTAAATGTGATTTGACATTTCGTTACATTGTTTCAAGTCAAATTTTCAAAGGGCAACACAAGTGTACCAGCCTTAAATACGAGTCCAGTTTGTTATCTCTGGAAATTTCACGAGAGCCTATCTATTCCAAATTGCACGAGAAACGCAAGAGACGGAATTAGAAATAAACGTAGCCATTGTGCCGAAAATTAAAAAAGGCGTGGTTTTCATCGAGTTATGATAAACGCTTTTGAACCAATCAGAGCAGGTGTTATATCTTGTTTATTTTATAATATCAATATGGTGGTGGTACACATTGAAACAACAGCGAAGTTTTCAGTATTTATTCACTTAGTATCACACTCAGCGCCCACGCTATTAGCTAGAATAATTGCATGCAAATACTAGTCATAGTCTTCTAAGAAACAAACGTCATTAGTAATTGACATTTATTCCAGACTCTTCAGTCTCTAGTTCTGATGTGACCAACGTACACTAACATGACGTGTTTTGCTGATCTACCTTCCTACTTGCATGTAAAGCTAAATCAACCTACCGGTATTTTGTTTATTGTCATGCACAACCGACCGTGGTAAATGGACGTGAGTGTTATAGTCTTGGGTATCGCTCGGAAACGTCATCCCCTTAAATTCGTGTTTTGTCACACTTTTCACTTGAAGAGCTGAAGAAATAACAGAGATACAAGGAACAGGTCTTTGATTATGGACGAGGGGAAGGGTAGTGGAGAAATTAAAGTGTATTACAAAACATTAAAGGAATGGAGTAAGTAGAGAGTTTCTATATTACAAACTGTGAAGGAAGGTCTTAAAAACATTTCGATAGAAAATAAAAATCGCATGCAGTACAAAATCCTAACCCCAATTCTAATAAAAAAAAATCAAAGCACAACCTATACATACGTAATACAAATTAGGTACAGACCAGGTTTCGATACCTGGTTTAGAGCAGAGAATAGTTACATTCCAAACTCACTTACCAATGTTTGCTGTATCGTAATCGATTGATATTTTGCCGTCTGCTGATTTGAAGATAACTTCAATGATCTTTTCCACTTTAATTGGGATACTTGCCACAATAGTTTCCATCTAGGACACGAATAAGAAATGTTGGTAAAATTTAGTTTGCGCGACATGAGTTCAAACTGATGACTGAATACAATTTGACATAAATTCAATGTCTTTAAAAATAAGCAGTGATTCAGTTACACTGCTTTAAAATTACTAGATGTTTTTATAACGTTTTGACGCTTCCCCATGCTAATAAACGGCTGATTTTGATTGAGGTAGCTGCACCGGCAAAATGGCTTATTTTGAAAAATCATCATAACTTTGTAACAATTTGTTATTAAAGTTTGGCCAAACCCAGTTTTATGCTAAATGATCTATATAATTTTTAACTGCAAACAGATTTGAAAAATAGAAAAACTGAATGAGAAAAATAAGTTTTCCGTTTTCGCGATTTTTATATTTGGAAATTTTTAGCAAATTTCCTGATTGACAGCCGCCAATTTATAACAATATGTCATTAAAGCTTGGGCGACCCCAGTTCTATGCTAAATGGTCTATAGAACTCAATATTGAAAACAGATTTGAAAAAGAGCAAAAACTGACCAAACAATGCAAATTTTGCGATTTCCTAATTTGGAATGTTGCTTTGTTTAACAGCTGCCAATTGTCTATAAAAAAAGTGATTGCACATCCCACAATTCTGCCAAATACATTTTATAATTCTACCAATTTACTTTTCGTTGGTTTGAATATTCTAGCACAACTCAGTTTAACTGTATAGGTTGTGGTTCATTTTGAAGATTCCTCCAAATGGTCTAGATGGTCATGTGACCTTATTCAACCAATGAGAATGCTCAACATGCCAAAGATGCTACATTTCTAATTCCCATATCTTCTGAACGACAGAAGCTGTCGACTTGAAATTTCGGATTTCAATATTAGGCAGCATGATTTCTATGCTAGTACAATAATATATACATTTGTTAGATATAAATTATAATGATATAAAGCACTTTAGTCGGTGCTAATACCTTAAGTTAACGTCTGCTAACGATATTGATTCTATAGTAATATTATAGGGAAATTCAATTCTTGACAATGGAATTCCACGTTAAATTTCGCGTTGAGTGCGATATAAGTTTTTCAAGTGAAATTTAACGTGGAACTCCCAAGTCAGGTATCGAATTTTCCTTGAATCGCATAGCTGCTTTGAGGCACAATTTTGGTTTGAAAACATTTTTTCTCATCTGCCACATCTCGGCGACGCGCAAGGAAGCCATTGCACAATCGGTCAATCAACTGTTACATCCGAGGGAATCCGAGGGTCGACGTTGATTCCGTTCCCTCGGCTCAGTTTTAATTCAACCTCGTGCCAGACCTCGTGCGGAGTCGTGCTGAAACGTTTTGCTGTGTTATGTCCTTTAGCGGATCTAATCACCAAATAACTCTTGTCTTGGATCATGTAAGAACTACCTGCATTGTTCAATCAACTTTATATCTGTTTCACAGCGTTTGTGCATTCTTAAAAATGGTTCTGGTGGATTGATTTCATTTGTTGTTTGCCGTTTAGTCAACTTGAAAATGAGCATCATGGTGATAAGTGGAGATGCAAGACTTGAACTGAAGATAATTCGGTTTTATGAAGTCAAGCAAACCAGTAACTACGTACACTAATGAAAATGATGAATCTGAATTTTCCTGTCATACATTTCAAATGGCTGTACTCAACTCGCCGGTTTTCATTCAACAGATCTCAACGGAAAGCAATGCTTCACATTGAGCTGAAAATTTAATTGATGGAATAATTCAATTGAATATCGTCAACTTCCTTAAGTCTAAAAAGCGATCCTGTGAACAATTCACCTACAGCCCTTCGAAAGTTCCAGAACAGAAGATGCGAATATCTACGCTGCATGTATGAAAAGCATGACCAACGATGAACTGAGCATACATTTCTAAGGTCGGTTGCTGTGTTGTTGTTTGTTCTGTACAAATAAATAATTTTGTACGTTACTGCCTAACCTTGCTTTGTACTGTCCGTTCGATTCAGTTAGAAAATAGTGAACGTGATCTTTACTTTGTTCAGTTTACCGGTGCTATGCTTCTCAGATTTCTCAGTGCTAATCGGACAGCACGAGGACGAGCTTTATTGCAAATTCTGTTTCCAAAGTTCGTCTTTAGATTGAAAGAACTTTCACTTTTGTAGTTCTGTGGTCTATGTAAAACGTCTGTCTGAAATTCTATTGTTTACTACTATTTACGGTAAACGTTTCTTCTATTTAGTGGTCGGTAACGTGAAATAGTTTTGACTTGGTTGTTAAAATAGAAAATAAACATATGAGAGATCTCTGCTCGCAGGGTACGAGGGAGATTCAGGAGGGAGATTCCACGTAAAATCTCCCTCCATGTTAGCCAATCAGAGCGCGAGTTTCATCTCAGCTATGCAATTCTACTTATATTTGTATATGAAACTGAATTATTCCTTACATCACATTGCCTCTATACTACTTACATTTGTGTTATTCCTCCAAGACCCTTTCTTTATGTTATTTAGCAAACTATTGCTAATATCTGCGATACTCTGTAAGGTTGAAAGCAAGTAAATGAACAACACGTAAATATACATAATTGATATATTATTGACTGTACTTATTGAAGGAGAAAGAAAGAGAAGACAATAAACTCTGATCAGAAGTCACCCCGCCCCTTGATTATATTCCCCCCCTGGTTATCGGCCAGTCAGACTATTACAGAATAGCTCTTTCTGTTAATCCCTTCCCCCTGTCCCTTCCTCCCCTTTGTGTAATTGAAGTACTGCTTGGTCAACATCTCTCATTTGTTTTTACGCTTATGACAATATATATCATCATCATCATCATTCGACCTCTCCGGTCGAGACGCCCCGAATGACCCTACTCCACACTCCGCGGTCCATCATCGCATTCTCCAGATCTGCCCTGTCGATCCCGGAGTCTCGAGATATTACCTTGATAATTAGGAATCACAGTACACAGTAATGTAAACTCACTCGTATTCCTTTATGGGCCTGTCGAGTGGAAACATTGAACTCCTTTGCCTTCCATGTTGTTTGAAGCTCATCTAAAACTGCCACTGTCTCATTGAATTCTTCATCAGTAATATTCATATTACTCAAGTCTTTCGCCAGGCGTTCAGACAGATTTACCACTTCATTTGCACTTTTTGCCTCCTGAAACAAAATCAGAACAACTGTAGGGTACATTTATCTAATTATTTTAAGACAACCCGTTTTAAATGCAAGGTTAGTACATGCACTACAACAATAGGAACAGATTTAACGGCCAGCAGATCGACTTGTTCGGCCAGTCCTCTGTAGGGTAGTATTGTTTCTTCTTCGGTTCAATACTGTCACTAAAACTGAATTTTATGCAGGAATACTGTCACGACATTTAATGGGTAACCTGTTAGCGTTGATCAACATCTGAAAATTCATCGCGTTTATCAAGCTGAATTCATATTTAAACGATGACCTACCTTAATTTCCTTCTTTGTATCTCTGATAGAGTCAACATGCAGTTCTGTCGCAAAACATAGAAGACAAGTTTGTGAAACCGTTTTTGAATTTTATACGTTGTTTATATTTGGCTTATTATGATAAATAAATTTCCTTATCAACGACTTCTTGACAGCTAACCTTTGCAGGATTTTTTGTCTTGTTTGAGTCTGTATCCATCATTGCACGTACACTGATACTTCCCTTGAGTGTTGAGGCACGTGTGTTCACATTCATGGTTTTCCTGCGGCAAACGTATATTGTCGGTTTTTAAGAAGCTAGATTGAATTACTTTAAATCGGGAATTGATTAGATAAGCCTGCTCAGCCATTCCAATACAAAGTTAGATTATAAGAAGTCGTGTAGCCTTTAAACATATTTTGCGATGTAAATCACAAAATATAAGTATACAGCAAAAACAAAGTCGAAACTTGATATACCTCTCAAGATATAGAGAAAGTTATTACGTTATTGAAGAATTTCAAAAATGTAACATTTCTGGGGTTTGCTAAGAACGCTACCAATATATTGAAAATGGTGCAAACGTTCTCAATCTAAAAATAAATAACTGCAACAGTAATAGTAGCAGCAGCAGCAGCAACAGTAGCAATAGCAATGGCAATGGCAACAACAATAGCAACAGCTATAACACGGTAACAATAACAATAGCAGTAATAATAATAATAATAATAATAATAATAATAATAAAAGTCATAATGATAATGATAATGTTTTTGGAATGATTATGATGATAACCAGGCTTTTAAGGGAAGCCTTGTATAATATATAGCTGGTGTGAAATTAGGAAGCAAAAACAAAAAATATTTAAAAATAAATAAATATGGCTGTTTTAATTCCTATTTAACTAAACATACATCTTATATTGTTAGATATTTTACTTTGCTACAACTTCAACCGGAATCATTCGTGGAAAAGTAAGCCATCACAGAATGGTGATTAATGATTCCAATATTCGATTCCTCGTTGTATTTGTATGCACTCCTCATTCCAGACAACTATAAGCTAGCAAACAAAAACCAGAATCTAATGTTCTATCGCCGTACGATGTTGGCTACTTTTCCTCTTGAGTTTCCAGATTGACATCGTTGAACAGTAAACAAAGGAACTCGCTCGACTGGATTTTTTTTTCTACTAGCGTTTACTAAATTTTAGGTTCGAGTTGCTATCATGGAAATATGGAATATGAAGTTCGTCTTAATATTGACAGTGACACAACTCCGATTCTGTCACTTAATCTGAATTGGGTATAAAATTTGTAAAACGTTCAAATCCAAATTGTAAGTTAGTTATAGTAACTAAAGCCTTTGTTCCAGGTTTGGAAATTGTGTCCACGATCATTAGAGAAAATCCATAACAGTCAGACAACACCTAGGCCACAACAATAGGAAATACCTTATCATAAGAAATGAACGCTCTATGAAATTAACGCGAATTGTAAAATATTTTATTGAGCGTTAATTTTACGGAGACAATCTTTTCTATATATTTTCTTGAAATTCTTTCCATTTTCCCTTCCGTTCGTGTTAATTTCGTTGGCGTTAAGTTAATGGGGCATTAATTTAGTGGAGCGGCAATTTCCTATAATAAGGTAACACTCAGTTCTTACGTGTTCCGACCCTCTGTTACATTCGTTTGGTCAATTTTTGATTAACCGAAATTGCAGTTAGGTTGGCTCATGAAAAGGTTGACGTCTAAGTATTAAATTTGACCTGGGCCAAATTATCCCCCTTGATCACTATATTGCAGTAGAGTGATACCATTTCACATTACCTGGTGGCATTCGTCAGTATCTAGACAAGTTCGTCGGTCGTTTTGAAGCGTATATCCGGTACGACATGAGCACTGGAAGGTGCCATTGCTGTTCATACAATTCTGGTCACACAGCTTTTTATTGGCTGCACATTCGTCTACATCAAGGCATGTTGTATTATCACTACCAAGGGAGAAACCTACAGGGCACTGACACTGGAAGCTTCCTGGATAGTTTATACATCCGTTGGAACAGTTGTTAGATTTCTTGCACTCATCGATATCCTTGCAAGAGTTATTAGCTGCAAGTTCATAGCCGACAAGGCAGAGGCAGGAGTAACTCCCGTTAGAGTTCTCGCAGACATGTATTCCACAATTGTTGATGTTATGTGAACATTCATCGATGTCCACACAAGTTGTGTTGTCGGTGACATGGTGATAACCTTGGTTGCAATGGCAATAGTGGCTTCCTTTGTTGTTCACACAAGTGTGTTTGCCGCATTTTCCATTATCCACTAAGCATTCGTCAATGTCATGACAAGTTACGTTATCAGATGCTACAGTGTATCCTGAATTGCAAACGCAAGTATAGCTTCCTTTGTTGTTGATACATTTGTGCTGACCACAGTTTGGCTCTAAGCATTCATCAATGTCAACACAGGTTTTGTTGTCGACTGTAAGTTCATATCCTGAACTACACGAGCAGCGAAAACCTCCAACTGTGTTGATGCACGTATGTTGGTCACAGCTGTTGTTGTTGTTGTTGCATTCATCAACGTCAACACACGTTACGTTGTTGGGTAGCAGTTGGTAACCTTGGTTACACAAACAGTAACTTCCACCGTATGTATTGACACATCTGTGTTGACCACACCTACCATTGTCGGTTGCACATTCGTCCACATCCACACAAGTGTAATTGTCGGGCTGTAGCACGTAACCATGGTAACAGGAACATGCATAGCTTCCGTTAGTATTGGTGCATCTCTGGTGGCAGTTTTTCATATTCAATGCGCATTCATCTTGGTCATTACAGCTTCTTCCATCATCGCTAAGCTGGAAGCCAGAATTGCATTTACACTCGTAAGATCCTAAATTATTTTCACAGATATGAGAGCAATCTCCATTGTTCACTTTGCATTCATCATTATCAATACACTTGGTTTTATCCGACGATAACTTATAACCATTTCTACAAGTGCATATGTAACTTCCAGGTGTATTTTTGCAGACGTATTTACAATTGTGGCTGTTAGTTGAACATTCGTTGATGTCGTTACATTTATGAAGATTTGAAGCGCGCTCATATCCCTCTTCACATGTACAAAAATACGATCCTTCCGTATTAATGCAGTTGTGTTGACATCCTCCTTTGTTATTCTTGCATTCATTAACGTCCGAGCAAGTCAAGCCATCTGACGCATAGCCTTTGCTGCAGCGGTGACAAGTTCCCGTTTTCTTATCTAGGTAATCGCCTTCAACTCCTGTACGCTTACAAACACACTGATAACCTCCATCAGTATTACGACAGTTCTGTTCGTTAGCTGCGTCGCAGTGGTGCAGGTTTTTTGAGCACTCATTTATGTCGACGCAGGCCTGTTTTACAACGTCAAACGTGTATCCGCTGGCACATATACATCGCTGGCACGAACAGTTGGCCTTGGTTTCATTACAATACGGACTGCATACGGCGTGAGGCATATTACATACATTCGCAGCCGCGCAAGCACTAGTTATTCCACCGATTGAACAGGAACAAAGGAAGCCAAAATGTTGCTCCGTTTGATTTTGGCAAGGCTCTGAAGACAAAACAGAAAAGTATAGCAGAAATTTTAAATCATATATGGGATTTAATCTGTGTGTAATTTAATTTCAAAATAATATAATACGTTTAATCAAGGGCTCTAGAACACATCATTTTTGACGTCTGGTTTCCTTTTCGTGTTATACATGATCCTGAATAAAGACGACTTATTTCTGTTTCCCTTCTGATCTTCACTTGTTACTGTACTACTAAACATTGTTCTAGATTCATCCTCTTAACTTCAAAGTCTTCAAAAGCACTGTATTCAACTCGAAAACAAATGTAAAAATACTTTAAGAAAAAAGAGGAGCATGTGATTATGGAAACTAACAACTCATTTCTCTTTTTATTCTGATACCCTAAGAACAGCTGCTGCATATGGCCGGGTTCTTCAGTCAATTATAAACGTACTCAGATTTCTTCTCCCTCTTTCTAAACAGGGGAATTTAAAATATTCTTATGATTAGGAATCATGCGATATTCCACGTTTCGTGAAAAATGAAGCAGTATACAGCTATTTCAAAAAAAGGTTGTGCTTGGACATTGTGCAGTCATGCATTGTGCTTTTGTTCTTCCGTACATAGTACAATCGTGTATTAATCATTTGTACATACACAAACCGAAAGGAATTGTGGTTCTGGTCCACATGTGTTATCAGAGCATTTCAACCGCACCTACTCCGACAGAAAGAACAACCACAATTCCTTTCGGGCTGGATATGTACGGATGTACAATGTACGAATGCACAGTGCTCCAGACAACCTTTTTTGAAATAGCCTCCTCCAGCTATAACAACAGTAACGTTACCTGAGCCATAATATCTTAGGTCATCGAATAAGAGATATCCATCAGCGCCATCATCTACAAGCTCGATTGTAGCCTTGTGGTTCTCATGCTGTCCTAAGCTAACCCATTCTCTGACCCGCATGGGTCCGCTGGCACTGTACGTTACTCTTTCTCTCTTTCCGTTGATATGTAATTCTACTCTTATATCAGTGCTGTTTGTTCCTATCAAGAGTAATCCAAAATATCATGAGATGTAGAAGTGAAATAATGTAACCTAAGGTAACCAAGTATACCGAAGTAATCAACTGAAAGTTGATATTGTATATTTTTCGCCGTGATGATGGTTGTTGAGCGCGGTGAAGGTTTTAGCAAACCTAACATACCCTAATCTACCATAACTTAACATAACTTAATGTTACATAACATAACGTTACGTAACATGACGTAATATAACATAACATATCATATCGTAACATACCATACCATACCATAGCATAATATAACACGACACGACACGACACGACACAACACAACACAATATAATCTAACATAACAACATAACAACATAACAACATAGCAACATAAACAACATAATAACATAACAACATAACATAACAACATAACAACATAACATAGCATGACATGACATTACATTACATTACATAACAACACATTGATTTAGCAGACCATACCTCCGATTTTGAACTTGAGTCTGTCTCCACGAATTGTAAAAGTTGGGGAAGTCAAGGTTCCAGTGCGAGAGGTACCATCCAGTAATCCAGTTTTTTGACAGGGGGAGGTTCGGTTCTTTCTGCTATCGATGTAATAGTAGCTAACATGCTGAGAGATATCGCCTGCACCGCTGAAGATAGGCTGGCTTGCAAATGCCTCGCCAGTTTGGCTCCAGCCCGCTATCCCATTTTCAAAGGTAAAAACAGGGCAACCTGGAAATAAGGATAAAATCAAACAACGGCAAAACAGTAAGTACCTACCTTCCTATCTACTTACTTACGTATCTATCTACCTACCTACTTACCTTCATTCCTTCCTACCTGCCCACCCACCCATCCATTCATCCATCCATCCATCCATTTTAACTTGTTATTACATTTGTAAATATATTAGTTGTAAATAGTATTAGCATACGGCTCACAGGAAGAGCAAATCTTGTACCAGAATGTATCAAATGTTTATGTAACCACCGTGTTTAAATACATTCTCTCCTCTCTTCTCTTCTCTTCTCTTCTCTTCTCTTCTCTTCTCTTCTCTTCTCTTCTCTTCTCTTCTCTTCTCTTCTCTTCTCTTCTCTTCTCTTCTCTTCTCTTCTCTTCTCTTCTCTTCTCT